>PVHX01011449.1:39846-64233 GCA_004024805.1 Geosciurus inauris | reverse complement strand
GGGCTGGGGATGTGGCTCAGTGGTTGAGTACCCCTGAGTTCAGTACCCGGTACAAAAAAAAAAAAAAAAAAAAGATAATATTCCTGCATTTTGACCAAATGACTTTTATTCCTGTTACATATTTCTCATTTCAAAAATGGCTGTGTCTTGGGCTGGGACTGTAGCTCAGCGGTAGAGCACTTGCCTCGCATGCGTGAGGCCCTGGGTTCGATCATCAGCACCACGTACAAAGCAATAAAATAAAGACATTGTGTCCATCTATAACTAAAAAAAAATATATTAAAAAAAATGGCTGTGTCTAAACAGCCATGTCAGAATTTCCTTTATGAAACAGATGGACAGACTAAATCCCAGGACTTCTGAGTTTGAACCTCATGTACTTTCCACTCTACCCAAAATCAAGAAGTAGAGCTTCCCAGATACATTATATTAAAACCCTAGTGTAACAGGATTCAGGTATTCACATTTTTTTTTTTTTTTTTTTTTTTACAAGCCAGGAGTTAAATTTTTCTACTGAGAACTAAAGGTAGATAACTTCAGATGGTGATAGACTTTTCAGCTCAGTGGTGGAATACTGGATCAGTTTTTCTAAGACTTGGAGCACAGTCATAAACTAAGTTATCACATAAAGAACAGTCTCCTTGCTATAAATACATATTTCTGTTTGAATCTTACCTGGCTGTGGGGATAAGAAATAGAAAAGGACTTCGTACTGTGTTCCCATTCAGTTTGGTTGGACATGAAGCACATTAGAGAAACAAGTGCCAGCTTTCCAAGCCCTATGCTCATGGTCTGAGAGCAGGTGGACCATGGAGCCTGAAGTAGGGCTACTTAGCACGGCAGGTGACCAAGCCAGTTGGCTTGCCACCTTTTCCATGCTCACATTCTTCGTTCTCCTTTACCCATGGCATCCTGGCCTTCTAATATCTACATATGATTAGGGACAGAGAAGCTAATGGCCATATAAAGAACACATGAGGCCTTCAGTTTCAGTGTCAGAAATGCCGAGTGCCAGCCTGACTACTAGAAAACTGTTAAGAATCACACTGCGAGCCGGGCGTGGTGGCACATGTCTGTAATCCCTGCACTTTGGGAGGCTGAGACAGGAGAATCGCGAGTTCAAAGCCAGCCTCAGCAACGGCGAGACACTAAGCAACTCAGTGAGACCCTGTCTCTACATAAAACACAAAATAGGGCTGGGGATGTGGCTCAGTGGTTCAGTGCCCCTGAGTTCAATCCCTGGTACCAAAAAAAAAAAAGAATCACACTGCGTCCATGGACTTCCATTTAGAGGCATATAGTACCTGCCTGTTGATAAGTTGATGTTATAAATTAGAGTTTTTAAAACAGCAAGGTCTTCATTTGAAGCAAGGAGTGCACAGAGGGAAGGAGACTGCGGTGGCGGAAGCCTGTTTCAGATGTTGGTCTGTTCCAATCACTGATGCTCTGAGGGCTTGTCTTTGTTTCGATTTTAAAGGCAGCTACTGTGCATTTCTGGTAAACCACAAGGTAAAGGCTGGTCTCTGAGAAGCAGATGTTTTGCAGGTTTTGAGGCCTTGTGGCTTTCCATAGAGAAGTAACAGTACCAGCCACATGAAGCTTTTACTTCCTCTTTTTCCCTCCCAGTGGGGCCCTGGGTGCTGTGCACTTGATAGCATAGTCGTTCATATATATGGACAGCTGTGGTAGGTCTGTGCTCAGCACTAGATGTCAAATGTATACTATCTGGAAGTATCCTTTTGAGATGCCTATGAGACAGTCAAGTGAGTGCTCCCAAGGAGCCTGGGTCACAGGTTTAGCCATAGAAATACTAGTGCATATCCCAGAGGGCCTGGAATTCAGAGCTTTGGAGGTGTAAACACTATGCTGCAGAGAGGTCAAAGTGCTATTTTTAGGTAGGAGCTGGGATAAGATAGTGTGGGACTCATGATGAAATCTGTGGTTTTGCAAAGGATTGTAACTGAATGAGGGAGGTGGGCTAACTGGCTAGGCACTAGGAAAGAGGGATCAAGGCCTGGCCAAGGAACAGCACTAGGTTGGGCAGAACAGGAGGGCTTTGTGCAGCCTTAGGAAGAATACCAGCCGGGCGCGGTGGCTCAAGCCTGTAATCCCAGCACTTAGGGAGGCTGAGACAGGAGAATCGTGAGTTCAAAGCCAGCCTCAGCAACAGCAAGGCGCTAAGCAACTCAGTGAGACCCTGTCTCTACATAAAACACAAAATCGGGCTGGGGATGTGGTTCAGTGGTTGAGTACCCCGAGTTCAATCCCCAGTACCAAAAAAAAAAAAAAAAAGGAAGAATACCAAGCCCTTGGTGAGTTGATGTTGGATCCAACTGGAAAATGTGTCATTTCAGATAATAGTGCCATGACAGAAAATTGTCACCACAGTTGTCTGCATTTTACAGAGAGTGGCAGTGGTGCATATGGATTTAAGAAGTGGAGTTTGAATTCTGGCTTTACCTCTGAGAAACTAAGTAACCTTGATCTGGTTACTTAACTGTCTCATACCTCAGCTTCCTTGTCTATAAAATGAGGTTGATAATAGAACTCCCTTTTTAAGTTGAAAGGATTTTGAATTAATACATGTGAGGCTCTTGTAGTATATAGAAAGTTTTGAATAATTAGCTGCGTGGAATGATGTTCAGAGAATTACATCATCATAAATGGAAGAAACAAGATCTGAACTCTACCTCTCCTGCATTACCCCAGTGTTCCAGAATCAGTGTCTCACATTTCACCTTCCTTATCTTGGCCTCTCCTGACAAACCTGTTGTATGTCCCTTGGCATCAAGCCCACATTTGATTGCATGGTTCTGGTGTTCTATCAGCTGATTGGTGCCAGATCACCCACCAGAGCCTGGTGCAGTGGCACATGCCTGTAATCCCAGTGTTTGGGGAGGCTGAAGCAGGAGGATCACAAAGCCAGCCTCAGCAATTTAGCAAGGTGCTAAGCGACTTGGTGAGAACGTGTCTCTAAATAAAATACAAAATAGGGCTGGGGATGTGGCTCAGTGGTTGAGTACCTCTGAGTTAAATCCCTGGTACACCCCCTGCCCCCCCAAAAAAACCAAAAAACAAAAACAGGATCACCCACCTCAACTCCATGTAGACTCTGACTCCATAACTCACCGCCATTTGCCACCTCTGTCCTTTGTGGAGGGCCCTCTACAGATGCTGTCTCTCATCTCCCTCCCTTGATGAAGGCATTTGGGCTACCACAGGCCACTTCAGACCACCCTCCTCTGGGGTCCCTTGTTACTCTAATGAGCTGCTCAGTATTTTATGCCTGGCCTGGATAAAACTTCTAAAAAGAAATCTATTTATTTTTTGGTACTGGAGATTGAACTCAGGGGCACTCGACCACTGAACCACATCCCCAGCCCTATTTTGTGTTTTATGTAGAGACAGGGTCTCACTGAGTTGCTTAGTGCCTCGGACTTGCTGAGGCTGGCTTTGAACTCGCAATTCTCCTGTCTCAGCCTCTCTAAGTGCTGAGATTACAGGTGTGCTCCACCGCGCCGGCTAAAGAAATCCATTTAATGAAGGTCCGTGCCTATCTTTACTATATTTAAAACCCACCCCTATGCTAAGTGCCCAATAAATTCTTAAAGAATGGATGAAGAAGCAGAAATTCTAATGACAGTAGTTCAAGCCCTCCTCAGTCTCACACCTGAGCTTGGGTCTCTAGCCTCTTAACCTAGACTGCCCTAATCCACATTTAGGATGCTGCCACTGGAGCGGTACTTATCCATTCTCTTCAGGGAAAGCTCATGCTTCAGCATTTCTGCTGGCCTAAGCTTCGGACCACAACTCTTCATGCAGTCTGCGTCCCGATCCTTGCCTGCCTCTCAGTCTTATCTGCAGGCACTCTGTTCTGCACACCGAGTCCTTGCAGTTCCAAGAATGTTCTGCGTGCCCTTCCTGGCTGATTAAGTGCCCTGCTGGAGCCCACCTGGCAAGCTCAGGCTCTTCCTTGTCACTTCCTCTAAGACCTCAGCAAACAGAGCAAGGTGCTGCCTCCTCGTCGTAGCTCCACCCACCACCCTTTTTGTTCCTCTGCTGTTTTCCTTAGGGGCCCAAATCTGTTTACCTGTCTGCTTCCCTGGCCAGACTGGAGGCTTCTTGAGGGCAGGGCCATCTCTTTCTTGCCTCATCTCCCCTGGAGATGCTGTGTGCACACAGCCAGGAATGCCTGTTGATCATATGAATAATACTTTCATCTAGTAACAGAGGTCACATTTCTTCAGACAAGAGGACAGCATGCTTCTTTTTGGTGCCTTGACACATTTCCTTTGAACTATATGAATTATATTGAAAATTGACAATGATGAGTCATATCTTAGCAAAGAAAACGCAAAGCCTCCGGAACTGGAGTAGGGGGTTGCCAATGGGTCTTATAGGCTAAATCGGGCTCTTCCTTGAATTTGCCCTGCAGGTCTCAAACACCAGGAGTAGGAGGGTCTCTTTCCTCGGTGGGCAGGTGATTTATTGGCTGGGAAGCCTCCACGGTGATTTAGTTGTGGAAGGGCGCCTTTCGAAGTGCAGGCCAATGCCTGGGCCGGGCGGGGAGCGGCCGCCCACAATCGCCGGCCGGAAGGGGCCGCGGGGGTCGTGGGGGCCGGCCCCGGGTCTGGCGGCCCAGGCTCTGCGGGCGTGCGGCCGGGGTGCTGTGGACCCTGTGCGCCCCGAGCGTGGGCGGGAGAGCCAGCGGCCTGGGAAGGGCCCCAGCCCCGCGCGCTCGCGGTGGGAGCAAGTTTCTGAGCGCTGCTGCCGCGGCGTACTGCTGCTCGGAGGGAGGACCCGGAGGTAGCCGCCCGCCGGGAGGCTCCGGCTGCCCAGCGGGGTCGGGCCGGGGGCGGGGCCGGGCCGGAGCGCGGGGCCCGGCGGGCGGCGCGGCGATCCAGGCCGCCTTTTGCAGCCGCCCGCGGCCGCGCCGGGCTCTGCGCGCCGCGCTCCAGCCTCCTCCCCTGGCGGCGGCGGCCCCAGCCCCGCGCCCCCCGCGCCCCGCGCCGCGCGGCCCCGCCGCGGTCACACGCCGAGCCGCCCGCGGCCGCCTCCGCCCTGCGCTTTGTGGAGCCGCGCCGAGTGACAGGCAGCGGCCCCTCGCCGCCCCCGGCCCGGCGCTTACCTGTGGCTGCCGGGGTCGGCCGCGCGGACCCGGCTCGGGGCCTGAGGTGGGGGCGGGGGCGGGGCCGGGGGGGCCCGGGAGGAGCGGGACAAAGTGAAAGTCTGCCGGCCCGGCTCGCGGCGAGTGGGGCTGCCGCGAGGGCGGAGGGGCGGTGGGGGCGTCTGGAGGAAGGAAGAGGTGCTGGCGATTCTTTATTTGGAGTGGCTTTTAATGACGGAGATGGCGGGGCAGGCCGGCTGGGCTGCGGGCTCCCGGCGGGCGCCCGCGACGTCGGTGCCTTCCTGGTGAATTCCTGGATTAAGCAACCGGGCCTTTTAACCACCTGGGGTGGCCTTCTGGAAAAGAGTCACCAGGTTTGGTTCTGTTTCCCTGCTGCCCAGCACTTCTGGGGAGCGTCGTTCTCGAGCAGAAAGCAGTTGTGCTGTTTTAGTGAAACATGGGCACATTTGTTCTTCAGACCTTCGTGGGCCAGACTGTGTCTGGTGGCATAGGGGACCGTCTTAGCTATGTAGAGAGTATGTCTTTCTCTTTCGTGCGCTGCCCGGGTTGGGGTTCCGATGAGGGCTGTCCGAGGCCCGCACTCGCGGGTGGGTCCCAGCTGTGTTGCCGAAATATTCTTCCAGCCTAGGCAATATTAGCTGAGACTTTTTTGTGGTTGTTATTCTGATTGAAGATATCCTTGCTTTGCTGACATCCTGTTTTGTTTTTTTGGGTTTTACATCCCATTTGTTTCTTTTTATCACAGAAGCGCTTCGTTAAGGGACTCCGGCAATACGGCAAGAACTTCTTCAGAATTAGAAAGGAGCTGCTTCCCAGTAAGGAAACGGTGAGCACAGTCGTACTTCGTGTAACTTGATTTCTTTTCCTCTTTGCTCCTGCTGCTTCTCTGCATTTGATCTTAGGAAATGGTTTCTTTTAACCCCGTGCAGTGCTCAGACTCGGCTGGCATCTAGAATTGTACCGACCCCACTTCTTAATTTTAGCTTTTGAATTTAGATGGCAAAGTGACATATTATGCTCACCCCCCTCAAGAACTGTGTTGTAACTGTAGGAACAGAAAAGCCTTTGGGAGCGGAGGGTGAGTGGGGGAGGGATTGTGGGGTGTTAGCATCTAATGTTAACCACAGTGGCTGCGATAGGAAATGCCATTTATCACTAGTTTGGATTTGGTTATTGGCTAAGGTCATCAACCAAGCCAGACAAAAGAATTAAGGGGTTTGTGATTCCCTGTAACTTGAATTCTGTTAGTGTTTCCCCCCTTCTTACAAAGTTGCTCTTTTGAAGAATAGTTTTTAACTTTTAATATTCTAGCCCTAAAAGTGTGCACTTTTTTTTTTTTTTTTTTTTTTGGTACTGGGGATTGAACTCAGGGGCACTCGGCCACTGAGCCACATCCCCAGCCCTATTTTGTGTTTTATGTAGAGACAGGGTCTCACTGAGGTGCTTAGCGCCTCGCCATTGCTGAGGCTGGCTTTGAACTCGCAATTCTCCTGTCTCAGCCTCCCTAAGTGCTGGGATTACAGGCTTGAGCCACCGCGCCCGGCTTAAAAGTGTGCACTTTTCATTGGACTAATACGTAAGGTTTTTTGTAAGTTGCTGAAGTGGAGCTTTTTAAAAAATTCCTTTGATATTTCACAAAGCTAGGAATCATATCTGAGAATACTCCTGATAAAATTGGGGTAGGAGATTTTGCTAAGGAAACTTAAGAGTGAAATTATATGAAGATAATGCTGGAAGGAATTCAGTTGTGTTTGCTTGTAATTACAGCCCTCCTGGTCTTCTTACAGGTGGTATTGAGGAAGGAAAGTGGACTTATGGCTAGGTCAGAGAATAGGGGTTACCAGGGAAGGTACAGGACCAGCCACTTCCCAGTTCCTATTTCTTCTCAGTGAGACCCAATAACTGGAAATACTACTCCTCAGGACTGGTGTTTCCTTTTTTGTTTTGATTTTTGGTGTTTGGGGGGTGGGGGCATTGGACAAAGGGGAATTGATATTTAATCTGCATATACACTGGGCTTTTATTTAAGAAATGGAAGATGGAGGAAGAATAACCATTATAAAGTGGGTAGTAGAATTTTTGTTGGTCTGCTTTTTTGTTTTCTATTCCTTTTTTTCTCTATTTACCAATTTCTCTTATTTAATTTTCTTTTTTTTTTTTTAAAGAACTGTCTTTCTAGATACTTTGTACAGTACCTTAAGGACCTCATGATGATGAAAAATGGGAAAGAAAACTTCTGAGATTTTAAGTACAGCCTACTACAATGGATGGCTGTATCAATCAATAATTAGATTAAACTTTTAATATTTTTTGTGCATCTGCATATGCTGAGATGGGTCATTGAGAGTGATTGGGAGAGAGAAAATCATTTATAAGTATTAAAATAAAATGTATCATGGAACTGATCTCTATAATCAACTTATTTCTTAATTTTTCCGGAACAGGTTGGAAAGAGGTAATTACTGTGAAACAGTGAAATGAATACTCTTGAAGTTTTCTGGGGATTTCATTTGTTTAAGTTTCATACGTACTTTTAAAATTTAAAATGGTTTGACCCAAGTGTGGTAGTTTTGGTTTGGCAGAGTGCAGAGGAGTCTGTGTGAGTAAATTTGTCCTGAAGTTGTGAACAGCTAGCTTGTCTCCTCTCAACCCAAGTTTTATATATCCCTATACTCTGCTAAAAGTTGTAAACCATGAAGAGTTTTATACAAGGAGTCTCTTGACAATTATTTTTATCTTTCTGGTTTAAAAAGTACTTACAGTGGCACAGTTAGGCATTAAATAAAAAATCTACCGTCTATCATTAAGAAATGCCAGTTTTAACTAGCATTTTATCTCTGTGGTGGAAACAGACCTGTTTAACCTTTAACCTAGGTAAGGCTCTTCTGATGCTGTTTTTCTAACGAGAAATTATAAAGTTAACTTCTTATCTGTCCTCTCACTCTTGGATGTCCCTTTTCATTGATGCCACCTGACTCAGCCTCTTCTTGTCGTAGCTGCTCTTGGTACACCAGCCTTGTGAGCTGCCTCTCTGGTTGTCTTTCCTGAGATCTTTCCCCATCACTCAACTTGCGGTGGCTGTTCCCTTCTCTTTTGGCACCCTTCTTCTTACTCCCAGGGCACCATGAACGGAGTGAACAGGAGAGTGGTTTGCAGAAATGGAAGATTTATTGTGGCTGACGTGCTAGGCATTCAGTGCCTTGCCGTCTTTGGACTGCAAGGGAGGAGTTTGGTAGTAGGGTAAGTCTGTAACTATAGTAATCAGCTGGGAGAGGAACTCATCTTCTATTTCCTTGGTTATCAATGCAGGTAGGCTAATCATTCACAGCCCTCAGGGAGGGGAGGTCAAAGGTGGTTTTTCATTTTTGCTTCAGAAGATGAGAAAATCTGAAGATACCAGTGTTCTTGGTTCAAAACTTCCTTGATAGAAATCTTATGGTCTTGTTCTTTTTTATAACAAATTCCTCTAATCTAAGGACTTCCCACATTCACCTCTGTCTACCAGAATTATTAACTCATTTCTTTGCTATTCTCAAGTGAAACTTCAGAAGGGCATCAGCATCCAAAAGAACATGCCTGTTCTGGCATGGAGTGGGGCCAGCCCTGTGTGCTATTCTTGGCCTTACCAGAAACTGTAGTACTTGATGATCTCTTTGAACTGTGCAATCTGCTTGGAGCTGAGCAGTGGGAAGTTCAGGTCACATCCTGACAAGGACTGGGGAAGTTATTTTATCTGAAATCTGTACATGAGAATTTTATAGGTGCTACCACCTTTATAAACACTCTTGCACACCTTTAGCGTTTGCTGTGGCTGAGAACAAAGTGATGGTTCTTGGCTCCTCCGCCACTCGCTTGCTGTGAGCCGCAGGCAGATTATTCAACCTCTCTGTCCTTTAATTTTTGTATATATAAAATGGAGTGATGATTCCTACTCCTTAGAATTGTTTGGAGAATTTAAGTGAGGTAATGTCTGTGAAGAATGTATAAGAACACTTGAAAGCAATTGTTTCTTCTCTATTGGGTCTGAATAAGATAAGCAGCTACCTGTTTTCATTGATCTGTTCTGCCAAACCCTTTCAGTTAAAAAGCTGGGAGGAGTGGAGGGCCCTTCTTAGTTTAGGAACATTCCTCCTCACCCCTGAAGCTGGGTGGAAGGGACTGGCTTTCTGCCAGTTCACCTTGTGCAGTTAGGTCAGAGGAGGCATTCTGGTGGCATGGCCAGAAAGTTTTCCTCGCTCTTTTGGTTTCTGTGTTTATCATACAGGAACTAAATCTGACTTTGCTCTGAACAGTGCTACGCACTGCAGTGGGAATAGTGGCCACAGTTGCGGAAAACCAACTGTTGATGGAGGGTCAGTTGGATGGGTATGACATGTTAACCTCATGGTACCCAAGGGAATACTGCAGTGTAAATCTTTTAGTATCGTGGTTGTACAGATAGCCTGTAGTTTATTCTACCCACGCTGTTTCTCCCTCTCTATGGCCGTTTGTTTCCCTTTAATATGTTTATAAAACATATAATTAGTAGTAGAATGTGGTAAGGAGCCAGCTGAATATCTCAGGTCCACCTTGGCAGCCTGATTCTCCCTAAAGGCACCATTTGCCCTAAACCACATCTCAGTTTTGGGTGTCAGTATGTTTGTATGAATCGCAGTGAGTATTCTGTCACTGCCTTCTAAGATGACCGTGCAGAACCAGGCTTCTGGATTCTGCTTTATTGTTGGGTAGATGAGTTATATGGCCTTTGATGTTAAGATAATCCCTGAAAAAACTGGAGGTCTGATGCAGTCACATCTTAAACCTAGAGGGTAATATTATGAATAATATAAAATTATGGATTATTTAAAAATATATACACACACATAAATATATATATGTGCGTATGTGTATATATTTTTAAGCATATTGCCATTTTCTGAAAAACCATGAGATATTTTTCTCAGACCATAGTAACATTCACCTTCTTTTACTCTGAGAACGTGTCTCTCCTTGTTGGGCACCTAGGTAACTTGACTGTCAGTTGAATCCTGACCTTTGTCCACAGCGCTGTGTGCTGTTCCTAGCGTTGGAGCGTAGATGTAGATGGGAGCACCTCTTCAGTGACCTGGCGCTGCTGTTCCTGTCTCAGATGGAGTGAGCGTTGGTGCAGTGAACAGTTCAATCTCCCCAGCTTGGAAGGGGAGAGGTGCCCTAAACTGTTAGCTTCCCGAGGAAAAGGAAGGATTGAAGGCACATGCTTTGGCTTGCCTCTTTATTTGTGAGCACCTAACCCAACAGAGATTAAGCTTATGTTAATTTGTAAATCCAGTTGATGATGCATTAATATTTACTAGAAATTCATTTTCATTCACTTTTTAAAAAAATATTCTTTCATTGTAGATGGACATGATACCTTTATTTTATTTATTTTTATGTGGTGCTGAGAATTGAACCCAGTGCCTCACACATGCCAGATGAGCGCTTCATTCACGTTTTCCATTTTCAGAACTAAACATTTTATATAGTTCAGTTTTTTAAAGTTTAGAGTAAGTGCTTTAATGGGTGGAGTGTCTGTCAAGAAGCTGGGTGCCATCTCTGCCCTGCAGGGAGCTGGCATTGCAGGGGGAAGGTAGGCTCTTTATATGTCTTGCAGTGCTTGGAAGAATGTCGAGGCCTTTGGTGGGTGATGATTCAGGTCCCACAAAGTGATGGAACAGGCTAGGATTCCTGATGGCTAATTTCAGAACATGATGTTGAAAGTGGACTTTGGTGGTGCTCATTTTTCATGGGCTTCTGGTTGGGAGGGTGAAGGAAAAGCAACTTCTAGCCATAGGAAGTATCATGAGCAAAGGCACAGAGGCAGGAAATTGTAAAACATGCCTAGCAGGGGCAGGCATTTGTGCTGAGGAGATTATATAAGCAGATACAGGAGAACCTGGGCCAAACTTTTAGCTTGGAGGTAGAGTTTGGGGGACCTTGAACTACCTCCAAAGGTGGAAACAGGACCCATTTCTTTTTTCTTTACTTTTCTTTTGTACCAGGGACTGAACCCAGGGACACTCAACCGCTGAGCCACATCTCCAGTCCTATTTTGTGTTTTATTAAGAGACAGGGTCTTGCTGAGTTGCTTAGTGCCTCAGCCTCCCAAGCCTCTGGGATTACAGGCGTGCGCCACTGCGCCTGGCTGGGGCCCTTTCTGAAGCCTTTTTTTTTTTCCCCCATGCGTGGGGAATTGAACCCAGGGCCTCATGCATGCCAGGCAAGTACTTTACCAATGAGCCACATCCCCAGCCCTCTGAAGGTTTTTTTTTTTGGTACTAGAGATTGAACTTAGAGGTACTCACCACTGAGGCTCATCCCCAGCCCTATTTTGTGTTTTATGTAGAGACAAGGTCTCACTGAGTTGCTTAGCGCCTCACCATTGCTGAGGCTGGCTTTGAACTCGCAATTCTCCTGTCTCAACCTCGCAAAGTGCTGGGATTACAGGCGTGTGCCACCGCGCCTGGCTTCTCTGAAGGCTTTTTAAGAAGAAAAGTGAGGGCATCCTGGCTGAGCTGTGGAGCCAGGTACAGGATGAGCAACATATATGTATAGGGATTGAGTGGGAATCTCAGTAATAATTCAGATTTAGAAGAAAGCATAAAATGGGGAGTTGAAAATTGACTTCTGAGAATGGAAGCCTGCTTTTTATCTTGATTTTTCCCTATTGAAAAAGTGTGCTACTGTTTGAGTCGGCCCAAGAGCCCAGTGAAAGGACAGTTGGTTTTGATGTTTTTATTAATTTTGGGTGATGGGATGAAAAGTTGTGCAGATTTAGATTTTTAATTTGAGAAATAATATGAGAATCAGCCATCTTTCTCAGCCATATTTCTGTGAGTTGAATTCTATTAAATATGTGCATAACTACTGGATATTAATTGTTCTTTTCTCCAGGCAAAAGTGTCATTTACACAGAGCATATTTCCCCCAACAAAGAATAAATACTGTTGAGAAAGGGCTTTAAGACCAAGTAATCAAGATTTTGTTAATCTTGAGAGGTTAAAAATGATTCTAGCATTCATTATGAGTTTACAGCATGAAGTTTATTTAATTTCAGATTATAACCTTAGATAAACAAGTTTCCATTAGATTAATGCCTAATCTAATGTTACATAACAAAGTACCGACTTCCTGAAGAAGTTGACACTATTGAGAACTGGCAAATGTGTTACAGCCGCTTGACAATGCTTTAGATCTGTGGATTTTAAATCTCTTGCCTCTAGTACAAATACTGAGTATCCTAGCTGTCCCCTGTGAGGTCTTCAGGGCTGCGTTATCATCATCACCTGGGAGCTTGTGAAAATTGCAGACTCTCAGGCCCTTTGTCCATGGCCATTGAGCCAGAATCTGCATTTTAATAAGCTCCCCAGGTGATTCAAATCTGCAGTAAAAGTGCAGGGAGCAGCTGCTGTTTACAGTAATGCAGACCTCAGAATCCTAGTCCTGTATGGCACATTCATTCTTAGTGTCTATTCATTCTTTTAAGTTGTAAATTGTTTCATTACTAGGGGTTGATTTTTGATTTTTTTTTCCAGATTATTACAAAGTATTTCAAATATATAAGAAAGTATCTGGGTTTATTTCCATTCTCAATAATAGGATTTCTTTTTTCTCTTTTCTCTTTTGTGCTGCTAGGAATGGAACCCCAGGCCTTGCGCATGCAGGTGCGCTGGCTGCCACTGAGCTACATTCCCAGCTCTAGAATTTAATGGAGTTATTTTCCCATCTCTACTCCATTTCCTCCTAGAAACACAGTGGTAACTCCTGTCTTATTTCAAATAAAAACCCTTGCACTTCTCAATACTTTGTAGCATGAGGGCAGTGTGTGAGTTAGACTATGTCAGACCTCACTTCAGTTTCAACAAAACCTTTTATTTGAAAGGATGATGTTCTCTTTTAATAAAGAAGCTTTCATGTGAGAAGAAATGTAAGCACTTTGAGGGTTTGACAAGATGAGTAGGAGAGACGTGTGTGCCATACAGTCTCTCCTGTTAACTGGCTGCACTGCCTGGATGCAAAGAGTTGGAATTTTCCATTCAGCGCAAACGTGATTGCCAGTAGAAACAGGCACTGCATTTTGGCAGCAAGTACTGTGATCTTACAGAAATTGCAGTGCTGAGGGGTCGTTCCCATTAAAATGAGTCACAGGCTTGAATCTATTAATTCTTATAGTCTAAGCTGTGTGGGTACTTTGGGCAGGGTCCATCTCAACTAAGGTAATCCAAGAGAGGTGACTGCTTGCCCTATGTAAGTGAAATGGTTACATGGTTTGTATGTTAGAAACTTCTGGCTGATGTTGGAAAGAAGAGGGGGTACTAAAATGTTTTGTGGCTTTGTGAACTTTGCTCTGTTCCATGCCAGGGTCTTAGGCCTCTATTTGGCTTCATCCTATGTATGAGGACTAGTGGAAACGGTGTGTGGGTGTATAATTACGTGAAATTCATTGCTTGTGGCAATTGCACCCAAATGAACAATGCCTTGGATTTTTAAGGTGCTGTCGAACAGCATGTGTACAAGGATTAGTTGTTTGCTGTTGGTATTTCTTAATATTTGCCTGGATGACTTTCAGGTAGACATTTGTGGTTTTGTTTTGTGTGTCTGTCTGTCTGTGTGTCTGTCTGTCTGTGTGTTTTAAGCCTTAAAAGATCTGTGAACTGGGGCTGGGATTATGGCGCAGTGGTAGCGTGCTCGCCTGGCACGCATAAGGCACTGGGTTCGATCCTCAGCACCACATAAAAATAAAATAAAGATATTCTGTCACCTACAACTAAAAAATAAACATTAAAAAAAAAAAAAAAGGTCTGTGAACCCATCCTGACTTTGAAAATTTAGTTTGCAAACTTAGTTTGAAAAATATATTTAGTCTTTCTAGCTTTAAAATTAAGTTTAAAAATGTATTTGAAATATCATGCTAAGTGAAGTAAGCCAATCTCAGAAAACCAAATGCCGAATGTACTCGTTGATAAGTAGATGCTGAGCCATAATGTGGGGAAGGACATGGGAACAATGGTGGAACTCTGTTCACATGGGTGTAAGCGGGGAGGGGCATGGGGACAGTAAAAGTGGTGGAATATGTTGGTCATCATAGCCCTAACTTTATGTATGACTGCATGTATGTTGTGATTCTATACAACTTACAACTAGAGAATTGTTATGTTATCCTCTATCTATGTACAGTGAATCAAATTGCACTCTGTTATCATGTAAGCCTAAATAGAACAAATACATAAACTAAATATGAATAAATAAATAAAAATAAAAATGTATTTGAGGGCTGGGGCTGTGGCTCAGTGGTAGAGCGCCTGCCTTCCATGTGTGAGTCACTGGGTTCGATCCTCAGCACTACATAAAAATAAATAAAATAAAGATATTGCGTCCATCTACAACTAAAAAAAATTTTAAAAAATGTATTTGAAATGATTATCCTTGAATAATTAATTGGTGGTTCATTTTAATCTCATTTGAAGTTATGCCCTTGATAATACTTAGGAGACTGGAGTAAAAATTAATTATTGGTTTGAGAAGTAAGGCAAACTTTAACCTCAGTCTGAAACAGCCCTACCCCAAATTAAATATTTTCCTGTTGTATATAATTTGAAAACTATTAATTGTGTTATGTGAATATGAAAAGCAAGAGAGAAAGAAATTTCTTGAAACACCAGAATTCCTTTAAGCTGAGTTTTCTTTTTGAGACGTTCAGTTTTCCTTTGTGTTTGTGTGGGGGAAGATGCAGTGCTGGGGATGGAGCCCAGGACCTTGTGTGTGCTAGACAAATGCCCTACCACTGAGCTACACCCCGAGGTGTTTAATTTTTCTGTTAAGTTTTACTACTAATGTCCTTTGTTATTTTTTCTTTTCCACTTTGGAAATTTGGATCTTTGGTTTGTACAACTTCTTAAGTCATCTTCTGAATCTTCTCCTAATACCCAGGATCTGACTGTTGAGTTGTTTGCGCCATCACAGTAGGCAAAGTTGGGAGGTTGGGGGAGTTTTGTTTTGTTTTGTTTAATAATGTTATTATATTTTTTATACCTTTATTTGTTTATATTTATGTGGTGCTGAGGAATGAACTCAGTGCCTCACACACGCTAGGCAGGTGCTATACCACTGAGCTACAGCCCCAGCCCTGGGGGAGCTTTTGATAACCCCAGACTTGTGCCATGTAGGAAGGACGTAAGAGAATGCGATCTCTCATGGAGTTCACAGCCTAGGGAGGGGCCAGCTGGGCTGGGTGCTTCTCTGGAAGGTTCCTCAGTCACTTTATTTACAGAGGTCTTGCTGGGGCTGCACGGTCGGTGGCGAAAGCCTTGTGCACCCTTCTGCAGGCCACTTGCTGTTTACACAGAGGCCCAGCTTATCTCTTCAATTTTGTTTTGTCCTTTAACTATTAAATTTTTTGTTGGACTTGACTCTGCTTCCTCTTTTCTATACGATTCTATTCTATACATAGATGCATACATGAATCTATGTAGAGCACAAGGCCTTCTGGATAGGAACCACATTTTTATGCCTCTTTATGTTACCTTTAGTGCCCTATAATAGGCCCTGACTTAAATTTTTTTTTTTTTTTTTTTTTGGTACCGAGGATTAAACTCAGGGGCACTCGACCACTGAGCCACACCCCCAGCCCTATTTTGTGTTTTATGTAGAGACAGGGTCTCACTGAGTTGCTTAGCGCCTCGCTGTTGCTGAGGCTGGCTTTGAACTTGCGATTCTCCTGTCTCAGCCTCCCAAAGTGCTGGGATTTCAGGCATGCACCACTGCGCCCAGCTTCTGACTTAATATTTGTTTAAAATGAACTGTGTGTTGTGGAAAGAGAAAAAAATGAGATGTGTATGTGTTCACACTTGAGAATTATGGGTTAGGAGTACATCACCTAACCACAGAGATACACTAATCAGTCCTCAAGGAAAAAACTAAACTCCTAGTGTTTAAGGAAATGGTTTCCTCATCCTTTGCTCACTGTGTTGGTTTGCAAGGCTATATCATAATGGTTTTTTTTTTTTTTAAATATTTAGTTTTTAGTTGTAGGTGGACACAATATCTTTATTTTATTTTTATGTGGTGCTGCGGATCGAACCCAGTGCCTCCCGTGTGCTAGGCGAGCACGCTACCACTGCGCCATAATCCCAGCCCTCATAATGGTTTTTTTTGTTTGTTAAAAAAATTTTTTTCTTTGGTCGTTGATGGACCTTTACTGAATTTATTATATGTGATGCTGAGAATCAAACCCAGTGCCTCACTCATGCAAGGCAAGCGCTCTACCACTGAGCTACAGCCCCAGCCCCTATGTCATCGTTTTTAAGACCAATGAAACCTGGGTGCCCCAGATCTTGGACTTAAAGTAATAGAAAATCCTTATTAACTCAAGTGTCCCAAGACATTAAGACTAGAACTTGGGGTTCACTCTGCCACACTGGGCCTTTCTGTTCTGCTCGTCAGTCAGCTCTACTTCTGCATAGCAGTTCTGTGTTCTAGATTATTTAAAGATTAAAACCCACTGTTAATTTTCTTAGCAGTTTTATTGAATTGTTCAAGAATAAAATATTGTCTTTAATGGCTTGACATCAAAACAATAATTAGAGAGAAGGGGTGGGGGAGAAGCTCAGGGTTGCCAGATCTCTGCAGCTTTGTAAGCTTCCTATGACTGTTTATGGATTTTTTTCTTTGAGTCTGTTAGTGAGTCACCATCATATGCCATTTTACTATCTTGAGAACAGTCTCTGGAATGTTTTATCCTGTGTCTTTTCTGTATGAGGGCAGCACCACTAAGGGTGTTCTGAACAGTCTTAAGATGAAGATTTTCTTCACTGGGCTTTGGGTTTTGTATGTTCAGCAGCTGCCGTTGTCTCTTTGTGTGTAGGAGTTGGGGTTTTTTTGTTTTTGTTTTTGTTTTTTTTTTTAGTTTGGGGAGAAATGGTGACTTCCGTGAGCTTGATTATTTTAGCAGGCTGGAGCAAGATATATCCAGTGCCTTTGGGATTTAGTGATTTATTGATCTAGGCACACACCCCCTTTAAGATCAGAACTTGGTTCTCCTTCCCACAGATGCTGTTTTGGAAATGTGCTAATGAGACACACGGAATCAGGTCAGAAGTTTGCTGGCCTTAAGTTAGCAAGGGAGGTGCTTTGGTTTTAAAGAATCTGGAACTTGTGGAGCAATAAGAAGAATGTGGCTGGTTTCACAAAGCAAAGCAGAGAGCCAGTGAACCGGGTGCTTTCTGCAGAATGTGAGGTTTAAAAAACATCTTTAGTATCTTTCTAAAAACTCAAACTTCTAAATATATTAACTAAATGGCATACAACAACAAAGATTTTTATTATATATCATGATTTTGTAGATGAGGAATTTGGCCAGACTCATCTGGCCTTTGTTTTCATGTTGCCAGATGTTTTGGTCTAAAGGTCCAAGATGGCTTCCCTCCCATCTGCCACTTTGGTGGGCATGGGTGGGAAGCCGCACTCCTCAGGTGCTATTGACTAGAGTACCTACATTTTGCTTATCAAAACCTGAAGCTCTTACTTCATTCGGCCATGTAAACCTTCCAGGTGACTCAGGAGAAAAGTTTATGTGCCTCTCTGGACCATTTCATGTCCACTAGATATTAGGCAGAATGATAAATCTGAAGGATATAAAGCTGTGGTCATTCTGTATTATATTAAGATTACATCTTTAAGGGGCTGGGACTGTAGCTCAGTGGCAGAGCACTTGCCTAGCATGTGTGAGGCACTGGGTTTGACCTAGTACCACATAAAAATAGAAAATAAATAAAATAAAGGCATGCTGTCCGTCTACAACTAAAAAAATATAAATAAATAGATAGAAAGATTGCATGTTTACAGATAAGGGTATGTACCCATTTCTCCAGTATGTCCTCAAAGTATGGTTATTGTCTGTTGACCAGTGCCTGATCCTCTCTGACGTTCCTGTTGATCCTGAACTCCTGGTGTTTTTGGATAGTTACATTCTTTGAAGTATTTTTCTTAGATTCAAATTCCAGTGTACTGTTTTCTTTTATACAGTACTGTGTTCTCTTTACTATTTACTGTGCTTTTAATATTTGGCAAGTCTACAAATGCTTGTGTTTGTTATGAAAGTTTTCTACAAATCAGTGAGTTAGAATGTTTGCATAGTGGGAATATAAGAAGTTTATAGTTTGTTCTTTGTGCCAATCAGTTATCAGACACTGCTTGTGCATATGGAGCATGGTGAGAAGATAGATGGTTATATTCCCTGGGGATCTCTGTTTAATTGCCACAGTGCAAGTTGGAGTGAAGCCAAGTGCTAAACTGTGTGGTGTGGATTTTAAGCTCAGGGAATTGTGGCTTAAAATTGTTTGAAGGGCAAGTGTTTTAAAATGTTAAAACTTGTTTGAAATCAAGTATGGTGGCATGTGCCTGTAATTCCACTAACCAGGGAAACTGAGGCTGGAAGATTGCAAATTTGAGGCCAGCCTCAACAATTTAACAGCAACTTAGGGAGCCCCTGCCTCAAAAAATAGAAAGGCTGAGGAAGTAGCTCAGTGGTAAAATGCCCTGGGTTCAGTGCCTAGTACCAAAAAACTTGTTTGAAATGCCTTGCCAGAAATGTCCTCAAAGTATGGTTATTGTGTGTTGACCAGTGCCTGATCCTCTCTGACGTTCCTATTGATCCTGAACTCCTGGTGTTTTTGGATAGTTACATTCTTTGAAGCGTTTTGTTTTTAATAAGCTGAAATCTGAATTCACTTAATCTTCCATATGATGCCCTGGGACATAAGGAACTGTTGTCCTAACTTTTTCACGGGTGGATCAGTGTGATTGACACATCTTCCACCCAGCTGGCTCCCCGCTGTCCACGCATGCCTGAGGAACCTGCAGCATCAATCTAGGTAAGCTCCTTGGGACATTTATCATTGGTCCCTGTGAAACCTGATATCCAAAGAAAGAAGAAAGTGACAGAGAGGGCCCCAGCAGGGCCAGGGTCACCCCCATCCTTTGCTTGGCCTTTTCCTTCACCAGATTGGCAGGCAGGCACAAGTAGTAATTCTGCACCTGCTGTGCACCCGTGCATACTTCCTAGGGTAACCTGAGGTTTTGTTCTATTGAGAGGAGCAGATCCTTTTTATTACTATTATTATTATTATTTTTTAGTTGTCAGTCGACCGTTATTTTATTTATTTGTATTTGGTGCTAAGAATCAAACCCAGTGCCTCATACATGCTAGGCAAGCAGGTGCTCTACCACTGGGCCACAACCCCAGCCCAAATTGAGCATATCTTGAGAAAATTTTCATATCAGGATTTAAAGTTGTTGCTTGGCACAGAGGTGCATACCTAGACTGACCATTAACTTTGCCATTTTGACGCCGAGAGCAGACTTGAGCAAAGACTGGAATTGCCCAAGCTGGGCATACTCATGCCTGAAATAGTAGTGTCTTTCTTGCAGGCAGAGACCATCTGCTTCAGTCATGACCCCAGATGTACCACAGGATCCTTGTCCATGATAATATTGGCACCAGGCAGTTCCTCCAGTCTTGTATGTTTTGGTAAACTACAGCCAGAGCATAAGATAGCAGCAATTCGGCAGACATATGCCTTCATCTCTTTGCTGCTTTTGTTTTAAAACAGTTGTTGAAAGCAAAGCTTGAATGCCAGAGTTGTTTCCCCCACCCCTTCTTCACCTCCAAAAAAATCTCTGGAAATGGCTGTCACAGACCAACCTTAGGAGCCCTGGATTTTAAGGTGGAAACACTGCTCTGGAGTGTGCCATCAATTTTCCGGACTGAATTTTCAGCCTTTCCCTGAGCCTGCCTTCTGCCCAGACCCCACTGAATCCTGTCCAGGGATGGAGGCCAGTTCACTCCTCTCCCTGCTGCCTCACCTGGATGCTACCACAAGCTGATCCAGTCTGTGGCAGTTTAATGCAGTGTGAGAAGGTGATCAGCTGGCTCCACAGCCCTGCCTCCCGTAGTCACTGGCCATTTCCATGCGCAGCCCTCTGCTCCCTCTGCTGGCTTTGAGACAGCAGGTGCTGGCTGAGGAAATGCGAGGCCCTCCAAGAAGGCAAGATTCCTTCCCAGGTCTTCACCCATGTGCAGCACAAGAAAAGCAAGAGCATTCTTTCTGGCTGTGGGAAAGTGCTTTCCATTCTCAAGCAAGAATGTCAAAAGCCAAGTGTCATAGCTGTCCCGCCTCACATCCTACCTGTGAAACATCATGAGTATTTTAACTTGCTGGGCACTGGGGACCCCCAAACAGAACATTTTTCTTTTTGTTCACTTACCTTTGTTTTCTCCCTCCACCCCCACGCTCACAGCAGGGGTCGTTTTTTATAGCAGACATAAGCTTTACATCAAAAAGTCTATTGCTTATAACAAGAATCTCTTTCCTGCTTTTATTTTGAAGAGTCCTCCTTGTTGTTTAACGTGGGGGGTATTCGTTCTGAAAGCCTGTGCAAGTAAGCATTTGTGCATCCCAGAGGAACTTTTGATTTATTTCCTTAACTCTGCCCTCCTTTCTCTGTGGTTCAGAAACCTTTAATGATCTGTGAAGCCAGACTTCAGTGCAGAACAGTAGTCATTTTAAGAGCCCCTCCCACTGTATAGAAGGTGCAGGTTTCCACATGCTGGGTTTTTCATTCCCTGAAAAGCTGACCTCTCACAAATCTTGGTTGTATAGCAGAGCATCCTGGGTTGGGACCTTGATAATGCTTTTATAAAATATTTTTTCCTCCTTGTCTCCCTCTCTTTGAAAAGTTGTATTAGGATTCCGGGCCCTTGGCCAGCCTGTGGGGTGTGACACAGTAGAAATGCTTCAGTGCCCTTTGTTATTGCTGGGCTTTGATTGGGTTTATTTCCTGTAAGCTTAATTCCTCTCCCCTCGCCCCCATCTTCACGGCTAAAGAAGGCAGGAGAGCCAAGGTGAAGCACGTTGTTGCGCAAGCTGCCACAGCCTGGTGCAGTCACTGTGCCAGGCCTGGCGGAGGGCCACAGGGGAGCCACGCTCCCCGCATGTTTTCTTGCCCTCCCAGGCTGCCTTTTACTTTAATGCAGAGCAGGGCAAGCTGTGTGGAAGTTGCGTTGGCTTTCCAGTGCTGCACCTCGAGGTGTTTAGGGAACCGTGTACAACTTGCCTGGAGATTTTGTTAGTCCAGTTAAACATCGTGGTAGATTTCTTTCTGTGGGGCTGCTGCCAGGTGAGGGGAGGAGGCCTGCAGCAGTCAGCAGGCAGTGGCTCTCCTTTGATCTTCCTGTGGTTCTCCATTTCAAAAGAAAGAAGTGGTTGCAGCTTTAAAATGTTTTTTTTTAATACTGCTTTGACCTCGTATTTATAGCTCTTTTCATCCTTGCAATTGAGAACGCTTTGTAGACATCGTTTCTCTGGCCCTCCTGACAGGCCAGTGAGGGTGCTGGCATAAACCGAGGTACCATGACACCGGAAGTGGTGCCTGCGTGGGCCTGCCCTGGTAGGGGGCTGCTTGGGTATGAGGCAGTGCTCAGGGTTTGCTCGTTGCTTCATTCATTCATTCACTCATTCATTCAGAAGATTCTTTTAGTTGTCAGTGGACCTTTATTTTACTTATTTATATGTGGTGCTAAGAATTGAACCCAGTGCCTCACACATGCCAGGCAAGTGCTCTGCCACTGAGCCCCGGCCCCAGCCCTTGCTCATTGCTTCTTGTGGGAGAAAAATGAGCTTCTGTTCTCATGGGGGTCTTTATTCTCAGTGGGACTCCTTGAAGTCTGTTACATATACAGGTGTGTGTCCTGGCTGTTGGGAGCTAGAGGGCACTGGGATTGGAACTTCTGTTTGATTGGTTCCAAGAGTCTGCTCAGTCTGTTTTTCTTGAGAAAAATGTGGCCCTGCTTCCTTCTGGTTAGGTCCTGGGAACCTGCCACAATTTTTTTTTTTGGTACTGGAGATTGAACTCAGGGGCACTCGACCACTGAACCACATCCCCAGTCCTATTTTGTGTTTTATGTAGAGACAGGGTCTCACTGAGTTGCTTAGTGCCTCACTGTTGCTGAGGCTGGCTTTGAATTTACGATTCTCTTGTCTCAGCCTCCCCAAGTGCTGAGATTACTCTTGCGCCACCGTGCCCAACTCTGCCACAGTTTGATCACACACAAAAAAAACAGAATTCTGCAATGACCACCACAGTGTCCTCATTTCTAGGTTTGGGGCTAAAATATGCAAATCACCAAATAGAAATTGGCCCCCAAAAGAGCCTGTGCTGAAGTGGGTTTCCTGATAGTAACTCTGCAGTCAACATTTTCTGGAGCTCACCCTCAGGGTTCATTAACTTCCCATTGACTTAACAGTTCTATACAGAGGCTCACATTTTGGTGTCTTGGATTCTTATTTTTTAACCTCATATGGAAATGGAGGGGGCTGTTAGAACATCTGTGGCGTGGTTCTGTTTAGATGTTCTCACATAGACTTGTGTGATGTCTGAGCTGAAAATTTGGTCTAAAATTATATATGTAAGTAGTATCTCTTAGGTTTTTTGGTTTTTTTTTTTTAAGTTGTTGATGGATTTTTATTTTATTCATTTATTATTTATATGTGGTGCTGAGGATCGAACCCAGTGCCTCATGCATGCTAGGCAAGCGCTCTACCACTGAGCTACAGCCCCAGCCCCCCTCTTATGTTTTTAAAGAGTCCATTTGGACTATGTGGACTAGAATTTCAAACCTTGCAAATTATTCCCAACTGTTCTCTGTCACGTAGACATAGACAGACATGCAGACATCATTTCAAAGTTTGGTTTTTCTATGCATAGTCCTGGTCCTCAGTGCAAAATGATTTCAAACTTCAGTTCTACAAGAAGAGTGTGAAGCATTCTGTGTCCTTCACCCAGCCTCCCCAGATGTTAACACTATCACATTACTTTCTCTTCTTTTTCTTGTGGGGTTGGTGGTTTCCACCTGAATCATTTGAAGTTAAGTTGAGATTTCATCCCCAAAGAAACCTCAACTTGCAGTTTTTGTTCTTGTTTTGTTGTGAAAATTGTATCAGTAGTCCCTTTGAAATATTTATCTGGCCCAGCCTGGTGGCACATGCCTATAATCCCAGCAACTCAGGATGCAGAGGCAGGAGGCTCACACGTTCCAGGCCAGACTTCTCAATTTAGTGAGACCCTGTGTCCAAATAAAGAAGACTGGGGATATATAGTAAACCAAAATTACTAATTTGGTTTACAGACTCATTCAAAAGTCTACTGCTATTAAAAGTCTCAGTGTACCGAAGTTTAATTTTTGTAGGTATTGGAGAAAGAGGAGTATGGCTTTTTTTTTTTTTTTTTCATTTCTCCCATTAGAAAATAGGGAATTACACAGCAGAAAATTAAACTCACTAGTAATTCCGCACTAAGAGATGACTGCTGCTTAACTTTGTGGTCCTTGTTCTTTTCTTTTGACTGTTTTCAGGCACATGTCAGTAAATATTTTAAATAGATCTCATTCTGCTCTGTAAGTTTTTAAACGTGTGTGATCTTTTTTTGTAAAACATGTATCTGTGAACATTTTTTTCCCTTTCTCTCTCTCTCTCTCTTTTTTTTTTTTGGTACCAGGGATTGAATCCAGGGGTGCTTAGCCACTGAGCTGAATCCCCAGCCCTACTTATGTTTTGAAAGAGTCTCTGCCTTGAACTTGAGATTCTCCTGCTTTAGCCTCCCGGGTTGCTGGGTTTACAGATGTGCACCATCACACCTGGCTTCTGTCAACATTTTTAAAAAGACATTGCACTGTTTCTAGCCAACTTCCAGTTTTGAGCATTTAAGTTCTTTACAATTTGCAGGTTTTTTGGTTGTTTTCACCAATACTTCAAAAAAAGCTTCCTAATAGTTTTCTCTCACTTGAAGGCATTTGTTTCCTCAGGATTCATCCCTAGACGTGTCTCTTGCACAGTGGGTGCATTTTCCCAGTACCCACTTGCCTCATGCTCCCCTCTCACCTTTGACCCCATTGTCAGTCTTTTTAGTGTTTTCACCCAACCTGTAGCTGTCCTTGTTCATAGAAAACCTTACCCCTCAGACAAAAAACTCACATAATAAAGAGGCAGTGAAGCCGGGCGCGGTGGCTCACGCTTGTAATCCCAGCACTTAGGGAGGCTGAGACAGGAGAATTGCGAGTTCAAAGCCAGCCTCAGCAATGGCGAGGCACTAAGCAACTCAGTGAGACCCTGTCTCTACATAAAACACAAAATAGGGCTGGGGATGTGGCTCAGGGGTCGAGTGCCCCTGAGTTCAATCCCTGGTAC
>PVHX01011449.1:0-39746 GCA_004024805.1 Geosciurus inauris | reverse complement strand
GAGGCAGTGAATCTCAGGAGAGGGCCCTTATCTCCCCAGCCCTGGCAATGTTGTGGTCACTGGCCAGAGCTGATTAACATTCCCCCTGCGGGTAAGGTGGGGCGGAAGCTTTCCAGACAGCTACTCAGCATCTGCTGTATCTGTTTGACTAGAGCCCTCTTCATGCCCAGCCCCTGGAGTGGTCAGCATTAGTCCCTGCTATCCGTGTGCCCTGGGACACAGCTTAGTGCATCACTAATCATGCTTTATTTTTGACTGACTGGGGTTACTCATGGGCTTTTCTTGCCTCTCCCTTTACTCCTGTTAATCGAAGGTTAGCTATTTCCATGATGAGTGAAGTAGCATAGTTAACCATTACTGTGGAAAGAGAGAGTGAAATACTGGTAATCTCAGTTGAGAAACTCTAGGGTTCTTGGTTTAAAAACTGGAAGTAAAAAAACTTTTATTTTTAATTTAAAATTTTTTTTAAAATCAGAAAAAGAACATCAGCTAAAGAAAATAATATTTAAAAAGGGAACTAAGAAAGGTAACATTAGTGAAATAGGTAAAGAAAATGAGACCCACCTTTCATCAAAAGCTGAGACTTAGCTGGGCATAGTGACACATGCCTGTAATTGTATCAACTCAGGAGGCTGAGACAGGAGGATTGCAAGCTTCAGGCCAGCTTCAGGACCTTAGTGAGACCCTGTCTCAAAACAAAAAAAATAAAAAGGGCTGGGAGTGTACCTTAATGGTTAAGTACTCCTGTGTTCAGTCCCTAGTCCCTGACCCCCCAAATGCTGAGTCTTCAAAAATGCCAACATAATATAGCGAGACTAACCCTGAGAGAAATAGAGGACCCGATATAGGCAGCCAGGCAGAATTGTGAGCACACACACCAAGGCTATTGTGAAAAATTTTATGGCAGGAAATTTTAAAAGGTGACAAGAAAAATCAGCAAAACTTACTCAAGGATGGAGATTCTGTATAACTGTTCATAGTTAAAGTTGGTCTGTAATTCAAGTACTCGGTCCCAGCACCAGCTCCAGGCAGTTTTACAGATGTTTTGTGACAAATATTTAATTAACAGATTTTATATAAACTATTTCAGAGACTAGGAAGACAAGCTTTCCAACTTTTTTAAAAGGTTAGTTTAAACTCAATACCAGAACCATGTAAGTGCAACCTAGGAAGGAAAAAGCTTTTGCAGGCCAGCTCTCACTTCACAAACAGAAACATAAAGCATCCTCAGTGAAACATGACCAGGTCACACCCCAAAGTGTTTAAGAAAAACTACAGGGAGGTCCAGTAGAGCTGACGAGGAGTGCAGGGGTGGTGTGTGCCAAAGGCTCTCCACACGTCTTCTGGCCATCTGCTGCTATGTGACTTGTGGCCCCCGGCAAAGTGTCCATTCTGTTCTGTTCATGGATCCTGTGGTCAGGAATTCTGGACAGGTCACAGCAGGGGTGACTTCTCCACAATTTCTGGGGCCTCAGTCAGGAAGCCCAAAATGACTGAGGGGTGGCACAGTGAGGGTCTTCACTCTCATGTCTGGGGCATTCACTTGGAATACCTGTAGCTGGGCTTCTTTCAGCATGATGGCTGGCTGTGTTCCTTGGTGGTTTCTCACCTGGCCTGATGATTTAAAAAAAAAAAAATCATCAGCATCACTCCACCACATTGTATTGGTTATAGTAAGTCACTTAAGGCAACTTCAAATTCAAGGGAAAGGACACGTCCCATCTTTAAGTGAAGGAGCAGAAAGATCCCATTGAAGAAGAGACTGTGAGATGAGAGATTCTGTTGTATCTTTGGAAAGGCAGTTGCCACATAGTACAGTGCACTGAGGAACAAATATGATCATTTCTGTAGTTAAATGCAGCACTCTTCATAATGGTGACTTGTAGCAGACTCAGTAGAGGAGACAGGTCTCATATTTAAAGATAAAACTTATAGAAGTACTTAATTTAAAATAAAGAGCAAAATAAGAATGGTTGGTGTCATAACTGGTGTTATTAGTCTGCACATCCCAACTTGTGCACAAACGTGAGATGTAAATCCTGGGTGTGTGATACAGAAATGAAAAAGAAGAGACAAGGTTGTGATTTGTAGGGGACAGGTCTAACCAAATAAAAAATTTAGAGGCTTTACTAGTGGGAAAAATGGAAACAGAAAAATTTCTGTAGTTGAAGGATTTTAAAAAATCAGTGGTGTTCCTGTGGACCAACAATAGCCAAGTAGAAAATATTAAAAATACTTGGTCATCACTGGCAACAGAAACCAAGCAGTAAGCATAGGAAATGATGTGTTAATTTGATAAACAAAACATAAATAAAAAGGCCTTAAAAGGAAAAGACCAGGATAAAGGGAAAGGATGTGCCGATATAGACTGGTAAAAGTACTCAACATTATAAAGACTAATTGCTATATAAATTCAACATGAGTTCTCTTTTGTTTTTTTTTAATTTTGTACCAAGGATTTAACCCAAGGATGCTTAATCACTGGGCCACATCCCCAGCCCTTTTTATGTTTTCTTTAGAGACTGGGTCTCACTAAGTTGCTGAGGCTGGTTTCAAACCTGCATCCTTCTGCCTCAGCTTCCTGAGATTACAGGTGTGCACCACCCCATGCCCAACTCTGTGTGATTTCAATAAAAAAAAAATGGGGGGGGGTGGGTATAGGGGATTGAACTCAGGGGTACTCGACCACTGAGCCACATCCCCAGCCCTATTTTGTGTTTTTTTATTTAGAGACAGGGTCTTGCTGAGTTGCTTAGCACCTCACCATTGCTGAGGCTGGCTTTGAACTTGCAGTTCTCCTGTCTTAGGCTCCTAAAGTGCTGGGATTATGGATGTGCGCCACTGCACACAGCTTCAGTCAAAATTTTAAGTTGTTTTTGTTGTTGGTTTGTTTTGTTTTCTGGGTTTCTTGTTTTTTGGAACTGGCAAACTTTTCCTTTTGCAACACTGGGGAGCTAGGTCCTTGTGCATGCTAGGTAAGTGCTCTACCACTGAGCTACACTCTAGCCTCTTAGCAAGCTGGACTTGTATGGTAGAATAAGTGTCCTGGAATAGGAAGGAAATGCTGACTAAAGAGCATGGGAGGTAGGCTTTACCCTGTGACGTAAGACTTGTAAAGTGACTAACTGTGGAATTGGTGGGATGGAGGCAGACCTGTGTGGCATCAACAGGGAACTAATGAATTGAAATGATTTGGGAATGAGGCTTAGCATATGGAATAAAAATAAGATTAGATCATAAACCTAAATAAATTACAACCAGAGGAAAGAAGACTTCAGCCGGGCATGGTGGCTCAAGCCTGTAATCCCAGCACTTAGGGAGGCTGAGACAAGAGAATCGCGAGTTCAAAGCCAGCCTCAGCAATGGCAAGGCGCTAAGCAACTCAGTGAGACCCTGTCTCTACATAAAACACAAAATAGGGCTGGGGATGTGGCTCAGTGGTCAAGTGCCCCTGAGTTCAATCCCCAGTACCAAAAAAAAAAGGAAAGAAGACTTCAAAAGCATAAACAGATTTTGATGTTCCCAGAGTAGGATAGGATTCATGAGGAATTGTACAGAAAATATAGTTCAAAAATAAATGAGGGCTGGAGTTGTAGCTCAGTGGTAGAGTGCTTGCTTTGCCCATGTGAGGCACTGGGTTCGATCCTCAGCACCACATAAAAATAAATACATTGGGGCTGAGATGGTAGCTCAGGTAGAGCGCTTGCCTTGCATGCGTGAGGCACTAGGTTCGATCCTCAGCACCACATAAAAAATAAAGATATTGTGTCCATCTACAACCAAAACTATAAAAAATAAATAAATGTATCCATCTACAACTAAAAATAAATAAATATGATAATGTATTTGTCCATATTAAGATTTAAAATTTCAGGAAGCCATAAACAGGGTGAAGGAATGACAGAAAATATTTACCACATAATAGGATTAGTATCTAAAATACACAGGAACTTGTATAAATCTGTAATAGATACAATTCATTCAGTAGGAAAATGGTGAGCGAGATGAACAGGCGGCTCACGCAAGGGAATCTCAAGATGTATGAAAAGTCTCACATCCTTGCTTGCAGAAAGAAAGGTACAGATTACGTAAAGCCAGATGACCAAAAGGAGGCAAATTAAACCGCTGGGTGAGGCTTTATTGGGATGTACGACCCCCAGGGGAACTCCTCAGTCCAACAGAGCTGTCCGGGAGAATGGCGCACGTGTTCTGCGGTATAGAATATTTAAAGAGCCTGGTCCAGAAAAGGAAGGCTTAAGAGAGGAAGAGAAGAGCTATGAGGTAGGAAAAGGAGGTGATCTAGAGTCCTGTGTTCTCTGGGATTGGTCAGAGTCCTTCCGGGATGAGTCAAGAGAAGTCCACTGATTGGTAGGAGGCACTATTACTGCTTACGTATCAGCGTCTGGTTGGCTGTTCCTTAGCACACGCGGGCTGCTTGCTGCTTCCTTCCCTGTAGCCCACAGCGTCGGCCATGTTGTAAGCTCTGTGTTTGCCTTGTGAGAAGAAACGCAAAATCTTGAATGGACCTAACAGATTATAGCAAGTTCATGTGAACCCCTCATGTTTATAGACAGTCTCACAGTACTGAGTATAGGTGAGGCTGTCGAGAGTGGGGACTCCTTGGTGCACACGGGTATGGATGTGTGGATACTGAAGTGCAAATCATATGTCTGTAGTGACAGGGATTCTTCATGGGGTGGCAAGGCTCTGCTAGCTTCCCTGAGTTGGGCGCTCGCACTCCAACTAGTGACCAGAACCACCTGCTTAAATGTATTTTAAGCTCCTTGGTATTTTCTGGTGATCATCCAGATTTGGGAAGCACCTCCTTTCCACTCTAGGCTTATAAATAATACTTCTCTGGGGGAATCCAGAAAGAAACATACATGTTACATAATAAAAAGGAAAACGTACTTTAAGACTAATAACCCATTAGAGGCAGTAGATGATTAATTGCTGGCTAAATTGTAGAGGCAGCATTTGCTGCAGTTGTTGAGAGGAGGAGATGCTTTTGAGCTGAGTAGTCGAGGCACACTTGGAGGAGGTGCGTCTTGAGGCCCTGAGGAGTGTGGCTGGTTTTCCGTGATGAGGAGGTTGAGACCAGCTGAGCAGAGCCCATGGGCCTGGGGAAGCACTGTGACCACACAGGAGAGCCTGGTCTGTTGAGGAGACGCGTAGTGCAGCTGCCCTTGGGTCAGAGGATAGCTGTGGAGATTGCTGTGACAGTCAGTGCTAACTCTTTGGTAGCCAGGACCCTTTGCCCAGATTAGCCTTTCCAGCCTTCTTTCCTGCTGTTTTCCTCTACCAAGCTCTCAGGCTTCCTATCCTCTTCCACATCTTCCTATAGTTCCCTGCCCAGAATCCTGCCCTTCTGTTACTTTGTGTGGAAACCATATCTGTTTACATCATTAACCCTTCGTAGCTAAAAGGGGTGTAATTCCTGTGAGCCTCCCCACCCTCATCCCCCCCCAAAAAACCCAAAAAACAAGGAGCCTCTCCTGGGGTTTTCATGTGACTCTGCTTTCAGAATCCCTTCTTGGGTCTCCCCCTTTGGAGCAAGCTCCATGTTGCCTGTGTTGCTCTCCACCATGATTCATAGTGCCTTGCACATTGTGCTCAAGAAATGTTTGTGTTGCCGAACTAAAGTTGAAGGTGAAGTCAGCCTCTTCAAAGAGTATTCTGGCAGCAGCACGTGTCAAGACAACAGAGAGCCTGGAATCAAAATGGGCAAATGACAGGGGCTGGGATTGTAGCTCAGTGGTAGAGCGCTTGCCTCGCATGCGTGAGGCCCTGGGTTCGATCCTCAGCACCACATACAAAGCAATAAAATAAAGACATTGTGTCCATCTACAACTAAAAAAAAAACACAAAATATTAAAAAAAAAAAAATGGGCAAATGACAGGCAGTTGTAGTAGCTCAGGATCTGGATGTTGAGTGCCTTTCTGAGGGGAAATGCTCAGGGAGGGTAGAAGGACAGACGAGCCACCACTGATGGCATGTGGGACAGTGACAGTGGGTAAAAGAGGATAAACCCCCAAGGCCTAGAGAACTGGGGAGCTGGTAGTGATTAAAACCATAGCCAAGTTGGATTAGCCTTCATTTGGGTGACAAGAGTTTCAGACGTGATGAGGTTTTCACATTTTCACCTGTGATTTTGCTGAGTTCGGTTTATGTGACTAGGAAGTCTTTGTTCTGTGGTAGCTTTTACTGCACAGTTGCTGAGCAGACAACTCAGGATTGAGTTCAAGACCCAGCCGTCCCACTCATTCTCTAATGTGAGTTGAGGGCACACACACAACCTCCCCCACAGTAAGAACAGCAGCTCAGTGGTGGGGGGCTTGCCTTGGGCACCAGGGACTGGGTTCAGTCTCCAGCACTGCAAAAACAAGTAAACATTGTAAGTGACATTAATTAAGCACGCACTACATGCAGGACATTATTCTGAGCACCAAAACTCACTCGAACCTTCATTCATCTCCATGAGGCAAGCACTGTTGCTCTTACATTATACACAAGGGAACTGAGGCCTTCGAGGTCATGTTGACCTGCCTAAAGGGTACGTGATTCACATAGTCCAGACTTGAACTTGGGCACTGTGGCTGCAGAGTTTGTGACCTTGGCCACAGTGTTGTGTTTCTGAACACTGTCTCTCACCTAGCAAACACTGAGTTAGAGTAAGCTCCTGGTATTTCCTCCCAGGGAAAGCACATTTCCCCCAAGATGGCGCTATTACTGTTTGTATAAAATCATATGATGGGGCCGGGTGCGATGGTGCATGCATGCCTGTATGATCCCAGCGGCTCAGGAGGCTGAGGCAGAAGGATCGAAAGTTCAAAGCCAGCCAGCATCAGCAATATAGTGAGACCCTGTCTCAAAATAAAAAGGGCTGGTGGTGATATGTCTCAATGGTTAAGTGCCCCTGGGTTCAGTTCCTGGTACCAAAAATAAATAAATAAATAAAAATAATATAATTGATTGGAAAACGTATTTGTGGAATTGGACTCCATGACCTTTGAGACGTGAAGGTGCTGTTGAAAGTCAGTAAACTGATGGTGTGTAGAGAAAGCTTGATACTATCATGATGGATGGCATTTGAAAAAAATGAAATTGCACTGTGTAATGGAGAGTACAGGGCGTCTGCTAGAGGTGATAGCTGCTCACACGATGGCTGTACCTGTCATAGCTGCATGGAGTGTCTGCTGTGTGCACTTGGAGTGTTTGATTTTGTCATGTGGATTCCGTATCCATACAGAGTGTTAAAGTGCTTGAGTCTGACTCTGCCTTTGGGAGGAGGATTAGAAGGTGGAGCGATGGTAAGCTGCTTCCCCAGTGACAGTTCCCCAGACTGCCCACTGTCATTGTTGGACACAACTGCAGAGCAGGTGAGACCCAGCCACAGCCATGCATGCCCTAGCATTCTGTTGTGCTCCTCCCCTCTTCATCATTGTAGTTAAGAGTAAGGATTTCATAATAGGGGGTGGTTCCAAAAGGACAGGCCCTTCTCGAGGGTTTTCATAGCCCTGAAGGCATGTTCACGGCACATTTTTTGGCTTCTTCACCCTTTCAATTTTGTCATGGACGACAAACAAGACACCAAACTTAGCTCTTGCAAATGGTGCCCCTCTCCTTACGCCGCTCCTGGTGAGGGAGTTGGTGTGTCCTTGGGAAGGGGTTAGGTTGTCTTGTGCCTTCTCCTTGGTCATTAGGCTCCACGCTGGCTTGAAGGCTTCGGCTCACTCTTGTCAGGTAGTTCTTCCCTGCAACCCACTGGACAGGAGTTAATGGAATGGCTGTCTTTAAGCATGAAGAGGGAGGTATTTCTCCCCTGTGCCTTTTCAGAACAGAATAATAAATACTAGAAATGTTTGTTGTCTTGAGTGTTCCTTCTCCGTTTTCATCCCCGTTTTCACTGGGCTCTTCTGTCTTAGTTCTGTGCACACACCAGTCAGCTCAGCCAGCTGAGCCTCTGATGCCTCCTGCTCTGCTCATCACAGGCTTTGTACTGGCAGGATGGTCCCCCTCCCTGTTTAAAAGCACAGAGATTTTAAATCTGCACAGAAGAATTTAGGAACTTAACCTACATGCAGGATGCAGGAAGGTGTGGCATTGTCTCAGTGCACCTTGTTCAGAGCCTGTAGCTCTGAAGCCAGCTCCTCCACATTCCCCTCCTCCCTCAGCCTCCAGTGTCCTTAGATGCCTGCACAGCTGAGCCGGAAAGGTTCCTTTTTTTCCTAAACTAGTAATGCAAACAAGGCCAAAGAGGAAATTGCTCATTCTTTGGTATTATTAAGCTTATTTTTAGTTTCCTAATACTCAGTTTCTTTGGTGGAGGGGTAAATAGGCAGCCTCTGTCTGGGGAATACCGGATACCTCATCTATCAGCTTAATATTATTAACAGACTTCCCACATTGAGTGCTTGTGAACTGGCTCTTAAAACTGCTTTCTTTTTTATTTTATTTTCATTTACTTATTTACCTCAGCCAGTGCCTCAACAGACATCTGAGTTCTTCTGTGAAAGACGTTTTAGGTACGTCGGAGGATAGAAAAACATCTTTAAAGTGCTCATAGTCTACTAAGAAAAGCAAACAAAAACAAGTGGAACTGCACAATAACTTATAACAGGTTTTAGGGCCTACAGAGCAGGACGACATTTTATCTTTTCCATCTAGGGAACAGTCTAACATTCCAGTGACTGTGGCTGAGTTGAGACTCAGGGCTTGTGACTTGTCTTCACTTTTAACGGCTCTTTCCCACTCTGGGACACTGGTCAGGTGAGAGGCATGAGTAAGGAGAAGGTCCTTACTGCAGAAGCCTCTTTCCTCTTAAGTCACTGGCAAATGAGAATGTATATATAACTTCTTTTTCCACTACTTCTGTCCTTGGACAAGTTACTTGATCTCTTCGCACTTTACTTTTCCCATGTATAGAGATAGCATTACTTAATTAATTACCAGAACACTTGGAGGATTTATTGATGGTCAGATGATCTTGCCTGTGTGAAATTATCAAACCTAAATTTTTTTTTTCATATGGGGCATTGAACCCACAGGTGCTTTACTGCTAAGATCCCCAGCCTTTTGTTTCTTTGCCCCCCCCCCGGGGGGGGGGGTGTTTGAGACAGTGTCTTAGTTGCTGAGGGCCTCATTAAGTTGCCCAGGCTGCCCTTGAATTCCTCTTGCCATAGCCTCTTAAGTTCCTGGAATTAGAAGTGTGCACCACTATGCTTAGCTCAAACTTAAAATATTTTGAGAATCTGAAAAGCAAAAATATTTAGCCAAGCTGGGTATGGTGGCACACACCTGTAATCTCAGCAACTCAGAGACTGAGGCACAAGTATCAGAAGTTCGAAGCTGGCCTCAGCAAGTTAGTGAGACTGTCTCAAAATAAAAAGTGTGGGGAAGCTGGGCACAGTGATGCATACCTGTAATTTCAGCAACTCAGGGAAGTGGCTCAGTGGTTAAGCACCCCTAGGTTCAATCTCCAGTACAACCCGCCCCACCAAAGTCAGAATTGTACAACTGTAAATATATTTGGAACTTTCTTTTAAGCTCCTCGTGAGGAAGCGTATGGCATTGTGGTCAAGGTAGGACGTGTGGCTTCACGTTGAATTTACGTTGGATTTGGCTCTGTGGGTGTGGTCAGAGCTCCCATCTGCTGCCTCTAAGCTCTCAGGGGCCTTCATAGGGAAACCAAGGATTTTTCTTGGACTGCACTATGGAACTGCTGCAGTAGAAGTCCCCATGGTGATTGGTGGCTGGCTGTCTTTGCTAGGGAAGATGGGACTTGAGGTCCTGTTCTTTGAAGCTTCTTGTTGCCCTCATATTTGTAAGTAGAAAATTAAGGAAGTTTTTAAAGATTCCATATATATATACTTTTGTTGTTGTTGTTGTTGGTACCAGGGATTGAACTCAGGGGTACTTGACTACTGAGCCTCATCCTCAGCCCTATTTTATTTGTTATTTATATGTGATGCTGAGGCTCAAACCCAGTGCCTCACGCATGCTAGGCAAGTGCTCTACCACTGAGCTACAGCCCCAGCCCCATAAAAGCAGACATCTTACAGAGACTTCTGTGACCTCCAAAAATTTGAGGGGGTTCTGCTTATCAGAAAGTAAGCAGTCAGTTCTGCAGCAGCAGAAACCAGCTGAGTATCCTGGTCCAGCTCATTCCAACACTGTCTGTCTGCAGATAGCATCAGATCCTACCAATTGAAGGCTCAGTCCCCCATACTGCCCCATTTCAAACCCAGTCACAAGTCTGGGTCATGGAAAGAAACTTTTGGCTAACCAGCTACACATTGGGGTTCCTACAACCCCCCTCCTCAGTTAGGATTAATATGCTAGGATGGCTCACAGAACTCAGGGAAGCATTATTCTTATATTTAACAAGATTTTTAAATTTTTAGTTGTAGATGGACACGGCACATTTATTTATTTTTATGTGGTGCTGAGGATGGAACCCAGTGCCTCACATGTGCAAAATAAGCACTTCACTGCTGAGTTATAACCCCAGCCCCTTTAACAGGGTATTTTAAATTAATTTTTTTTTTCTGGTACTGGGGTTTGAACCCAGGATGCTTTACCCCTGAGCCACATCCTCAGCCCTGTTTTGTATTTTATTTAAAGACAGAGTCTCGCTAAGTTGCTTAAGACCTTGCTAAGTTACTGAGGCTGGCTTTGAATTCACAATCCTCCTGCCTCAGCCTCCCGAGCCACTGGGATTACAGGCATGTGCCACTGTGCCTGGCTCATAAAATTTTTAAAGGACACATAAGCAGCCAGATGAAGAGATACACAGGGCAAGGTCTGAAGAGCATGAGTTCCCATCCCCGTGGAGTTGGAGTGCACCACCCTCCTGGCACAAGGGTGGGTTTCTGTTTGCCCTTCTGCAAACCTCTACATGTACATGTACATCCAGTAGCTCTCAGAACCCTGCCTGTTTGGGATTTTATGGAGACTTTATTGCATGGGAAAGATTGATCCCATCGTTGGCCATTGGTGATCAATTTTGTCTTCAACCCTCATGTCCACCTTGGAGGTTGGAGGGTAGGACTGAAAGCCTCAACTCTCTAATTCCTCCTTGGTGACTCTGGTGACCAGCCCCTATCCAGAAGCTACCTGGGGCCTTCTAGCCTTCAGTCAGCTTGTTAACATAGGAACAGACGCTGCCCTTTTAAAGATTTCAAGGTTTTTAGTAGTCACATGGAGACTAAAACCAAATACGAATTTCACAACACCACATGTAGTTTTTACTTTTATCAGGATACCATACTTAATTTGATGCTGGTAAACTTTAAATCATTTAAAGTGTCTCTGGTTTATATAGTTGTCAAATTTGGGGTGCATCAGAGTTGAGAGTTATTGTTTGGTCTTCCAGTGCTGTTCTGATGTTATTAATAATAGATAATGCATAGTTGGATCCTTCTAGAACAGTGGGTAAACCTAAGGAGTGTAAGACATTAAAAATTCACAGAAATATCTGGAAAGGAAAAATAAAGTAATACATAAAGTGTAAGACAATATCTGGAAAAGCAGTACCCTTCTGGATTGGGGGAGTGTTGAGAACATTGCACTAATTCCCATGAAAATCCTTTCTGAGCATGAACTTTTTGTTCTGTTTTAAGAATGAGCCAGCTGGGTGTGGTAGTACATGCTTGTAATCCCAGCAACTCTGGAGGCTGAGGCAAGAGGATCGCAGGTTCAAAGCCAGCCTCGCCATCTTAGCGAGACCCTGTCTCAAAATGAAAAAAAAAAAAGAGGACTAGGGATGTGGCTCAGTGGTTAAGCTTAGCATTCAATCACCAGGACCAAGAAAAAAAGATAATAATAAATCTAACTGGGCATGATGACTGACAACCTATAATCCCAGCTATTCGTGAGGCTGAGGCAAGGGAGCACAAGTTCAAGGCCAGCCTGGGCAACTTAGCAAAGACTCTGTCTCAAAATAAAAAGGGCTGGGAGTATAGGCCAATGGTAGGGTGCTTACCTAGCATGTACCAAGGCCCTGAGTTCCATCCCCAGGAGTGCAAATGAATGAATGAAAGAAAAGACCCACCATATACTCCTTATGATGATAAACTGTATTTGTTTTAGTGCACATCTCCATTAGGTAGTGTCAGACTTTTCCTTTTTAAAGATGGGGCACTGGGTTACCCACTCTGGTATGGAACTCCTGGGCCTTAGCCTCCTGAATAGTTGGGACTCTATAAATGGGCATCACCACACCTGGCTTTCAGGCTGTATTTTTTACCATATTCTATGTAGTTTAGAATTCTTCTGTCATTTCCTGTGAAGTAGAAACCCCCGAGGGTGATACTTGGTGTTCTGTCATTCTGTTAGTGTTGCTTGGCGTTGGTTGGAGAGCTGCTTCACTGCTTCACGTGAGTGGGTGAAGCTCGTGGCAAACATCTCTCCAGGTGGCGAGTATCCAGGCAGTAGGCCCAGTTCATAGAAATGCTTTCACCACAACCTTGTATCAAGTATTAGCTCTGGTGTGCTGGTTTAAATGCCATGACTATGAGGCCTCCACATCCCTTATAGATGGACTCCTTGCTAGTCGGCATTAGGAACACCTGGGGGCCATCATTAAAGCTGCTAAATGGAAGGATAGAGGTGATGTCAACTGTGTTCAAAGTGTGTGCTCAGTGGGGATGGGGAAGATCGAATGTTATATCTTGGCTGAATTTTCAGCAAGGTAAGAATAAAGACTGAGACCTGGGGGAGAGGAAGAAGTCTTTCCTAAGCTTGTTACATATATTTAACATCCAGGTTAGGTAAAAATATGAGACTAAAAAGACGTTTTTAAAAAGCATTTGGTTAGATTTGGCTGTTTTGATTTTTCAGTTGCATGATATTTCATTGATGTGTATTTTTTACAGTGTGTTGTGAGATGTTTTATCTCAGAAGAATGAGATGTTGTGTTTAATATGTAAACTCGAGTATGTAAATGGCTTTTTTAGGTTATTTCTTAAAAAGATAAACAAGTTGGTATTAGATTTCCTTATACGCATTCATTTTGCAAATATTTGTTGAAGATTACAGAATGGTAAATATGTAGATGAAAGAAATGCAGGGGCTGGGGTTATGGCGCAGTGGTAGCGTGCTTGCCTAGCACGCGGGAGGCACTGGGTTCGATCCTCAGCACCACATAAAAATAAAATAAAGCTATTGTGTCCACCTACAACTAAAAAATAAATATTTTTTTTAAAAAAGAAATGCAGCAGTAAACAAAAGCATATTCTTTGGTTATGAGATTTTAAATCTGTGACAAAGATAAACTGTGAACAATACCTTAGGTGTATGAATACAAATCCTGACAGGTACTGCTAACACGAAGCACTGGGTAGGTATTATGAGAAATTGTAACAGAGAACCTGACTTTAAGAAAGGGATATCTGTAGATGTCATCGAAATTGTAACTTCAGATGAGGCAAGAAGGTATAGAATCAGAATAGTCCTGGGCTGGGATTGTGGCTCAGTGGTAAAGCGCCTGTCTCGCGTGCGTGAGACACTGAGTTCAATCCTCAGCACCACATAAAAGTAAAATAAAGATACTGTGTCCATCTACTACTAAAAAATATTTAAAAAAAGAAGAAGAAGAAGAAGAGTCCTTCTGCTCCCCATGGCTCCCCACTGCCCCAGGCCAAGGGTCCCGCCTATACAGAGGCCCTGGAATAGGATGAGCTTGGAACTCTAGTGAAGCTAAAAGAAAGTAAATGTGGCTGGAGTGTATTGAACAGAAAGGAAAATGCAGAGGAAGTAGCAGTATTGGGGTGGGGTCAGACTGAGGTAACCTTGCAAGCTACGTAACAGTAATGGCATGTCCTGGGGACCTCTGTTTGCCATCATGGAAGCTTTGCCTACCTGGATAAGAGGCTGTGTAACTTGCCCCAATGTACAAAAGTGTAGGAATAGCTCAGCCAGTGTTTGCTTTCAGGCATCCAGGGTTCGGGGTTCATGCTTTCAAACACCTTAATAGATCTGTATGCTAAAAACACCACGAGCCACTAAAGAATTTCAAGTAGGGAAGTAATGTCAGGTTTGATTTTTTTTTTTCTTTTTTTGGTACTGGGGATTGAACTCAGGGGCACTTGACCACTGAGCCACATCTCCAGCCCTATTTTGTGTTTTATGTAGAGACAGGGTCTCACTGAGCTGCTTAGCGCCTCGCCATTGCTGAGGCTGGCTTTGAACTCGTGATTCTCCTGTCTCAGCCTCCCTAAGTGCTGGGATTATAGGCTTGAGCCACTGCGCCCGGCTCTTTTTATTTAGTTATTTTTAAGACCAATGTAGAAAATGGGGGTTGTGATAGGAGGAGAGTATGTAAGGGCAAAAAGACCACGACGGCAGCAAACTATGCAAGTCATGGTAGGCTTTATTCGGGAGCAGGATTCATCTGTGGAGGCGGTGGACCCATATTCCCGATGGAAAATGAGACCCTGAACAAAGGATGGGACTGGGTTTATATAGGCTCTTAGTTTTCATGGGCATTTAGGAATTTGGGGTTGTTTCATCAATTAGTTTATCACTCCGGTGTGGTGATAAGCCCCTTCCTTCCTGGTTTTGCCTCAGGAAGGCATCTGTTTAAGGAAGTTGTTAACTGCTGGCTTGATTAACATCAAAGAGACAGAGCTGGGAAAGGTAGGGCAGCTGGCATGATTAACATTAAAAAGACAGTGTTGGGGGAAGGTGGGAGCTGCCAGCATGACCAACATCAGGAAAACATTGTTGGGGGAGATGAAGGTAATGCTTGGCCATTTTTCTTTTCCTCAGAATATGCTACTTTTCTAATTCCCATATCTATCAGAGTAGAATTTGAGAAACCCAGTAGGGAGTGATCCATAGATGGTTAGGGTTTGGCGAGAGAGGCTGAGAGAAGTAAAGACAAGAAGTGAGGATAGCCACGAGAAGTTTTAGAGGTGGGATCCACAGTGTCTGAGTGCAGCTGTTGAAAGAGAGAATTCCTGGTTTGGTTGTGCAACGCTGGGTGGGTGGAAATGCTGTTTATTTGGGGAAGTAAGTTTGAGAGAAAGGAATGAAGACCAGGATTCCCTCTTGGACAAGCTGATGTATTTTAGGTAGGAATGGGAAATTTTTCTGTGAAAATAAAACTCAAATTTTACATAGTTTAATTGGGTAAATATGATTTTTTAAAAAAATTATTTACTAGGCAGAAGGGAATTAGTTTGTAAGATTTTAGATTTAAGTTTCTGAGGTTCTGGCTTCACTGTCATTTGGATTTCCAAGGGGAGCCAATGAAATTGTACCTCTCCTCCCTTCCCCAGGTTCTGGATGAAGAATAGCAGCTGGGAGTCAAAACAGTATCTCTGGTTATTGTAGTAGTTTATAGACTGGGGGCCATGGTTAGTGGGCAGAGTTGGTGCTCAGTTGCTGAGGCTGTCCTCGAACTTCTGATCTTACTACCTCAGCCTCCTGAGTTGTTGGGATTACAGGTGTGCACCACGATGCCCAGCATGTCCTTAATTTTAGTGTTTAGATTTATCAATCTTTTTTATGGCTTGAACTTTTTTTTTAAGTTGTTGATGGACTATTGCTTTAAATAAAAGGGGGGGTGGTGAAGGCCACATGGCTTTCTCGATGAGTTGGGGTCCAGAGAGACGAGGAAAAAGAAGGGGGTCCCCGGGGAAGACGATATGGGGTCTTTCTGGACCATGGTGGCGATTTGGGGTGCTCTCTGGCAAGAGCACAGTCTATTAGCTTAGAATGGGGAGAGATGGAAGGGAGGGGTGGGAAGGTGTGGAGATGCTCCTACAGTGGACCTTTATTTTTTTCATTTATTTATATGTGGTGCTGAGAATCAAACCCAGTGCCTCAAACATGCTAGGCAAGCGCTCCACCACTGAGCCACAACCCCAGCCCCAGTGCTTTGAACTTTTTATTGTTCATAGTTGTTTAGGCAGTCACCTTTTTTTTTTGTTGTTGTTATCACCTCTAAAGAGTAGCATAGCCCAAGGCCACACTTGACCCAGTCTTACCAGGAATTCTAGGAAGGGAAGACAGAGGACACAGATCCTGGTGGCTGGCAGAGGTGACCATGTGGAACAGCTGTCGGCAGGCCCTGGACAAGAGTTCAGGCCAGAGGGCTTTGTCAAGTGATGCTGTGAGTTCCTTTGTAGACTGCTGTTACACGGATGGAGAAATGTGCCATGACTGGCGTATCAATGGCTAATGGCGTTACCTCTGTTACAGGAGGCCTGGTCATGTTCCATTCTCTATCCTGCTCATGGGGTGAAGCGTAAAGTTTAGCTTGGACTTCTCAGAACTGAAGAGGCTTAACAAGCATGGGCTGGGCGTCTTTATTAGTAGCTTCCAGAGCCAGTGGTAAGAGTATGTCAAACACTCCGGTTCTCTGTAACAAGAGGGAGCAAAGGAGATGCCTTCAGAGCTGCTGGATGTAGCATCAGAGCCTTTTGATCCAAATCATATGTAACAGGTATTTTTAAGTGATGATAACCAGGCCAATTCTCCTGTCCATTAGTATATAGCCTCTTACCTCTGCTGCTGCCCTGAGCAGCTAGCACTTGCCTCTTCCTTGCTGCCATCTGGGAGTTAGTGTTGAAATCATTGCTTGCGTTTCCAGGAAAGGATCCTGACTCAGCTTGTCAGCTTCATGTCAGGATGTAAGTGCCATTGAACCTCCTGCGTACAGAGCAGCATGGTAACATGGGTGCATCAGCGCAATCTGTCTGCCACTGGGGAGACCTTACAGAATTGGCATTGTGTCCTGAGGGAAAAGCTGGGGCAGCAGCAGGAGGATACCTGTCACTCAGGGAGAAACTGAATTCCACATGCCTGCTAGCTCACCTGTGCCCTGCTCACTCAGCAGTGTGTGACAGTGACAGCTGGATTTATGCAGTAAGTCGTATGTATTTCCCATCCTCCGCTCAGCATCAGAAATGTAGGTAGTTTCTAGCTTAAATTCCTGAAGAGTTTTATAAACCATCTCTCTCCCTCGGGAGTTAGTAATCTAAGCCAGCAATTTTCATTCTGGGGTTTGTGACACTCTAACGTGTCCCTCATTATCAAAAGAGAACATTTTTTTAGAGTATGACAGTAGAATTTATTGCAGCTAGACATAATTTTTAACATGAGTACGTGTTCTGTGATTTTTTTTTTTTTTTTTTTTTGGTAGTGCTAAGGATTGAACCCAGCTGTGCTCTACTAGTGTGCTACTTTTATTTTATTTTTGAGACAGGGTCTTGCTAAAGTTGCTAAGACTGACCTCAAGCTTGGGATCCTCGAGGTGTGTTCTCCATGCCTAGCTTCTTTGATACTTTTTTGGGGGAGAAGAGGGTACTGGGAACTGAATAGTGGAACTTTACCACTGAGCCTTTTTTATTTTTATTTTGAGACAAGTTCTGATGGCCTTGCTAAGTTTCTGGGGCTGGCCTCAAACTTGTGATCTTCCTCAGCTACCCAAGTTGCTGGGATTATAGGCATGTACCACCATGCCAGGCTTTGACACTTTTTAAAGAGTGAAATTATGGTGTTTTGCGATTAAATAATGGGTTGGTATGAGTCCCTCATGTTGAACCTTTCCAGTTTGTGCATCAGAGCTAATTCTGCATTGAAATATGCGGTTGGCTCATAAACTCCAGCTAGCCAGCCACAGATTGGCAAGTGCATTTTCTTGGCTTTGTTCTTATTCCTGCTGAAATGTTTAATGCTATTGTATGTCATTCTTAGCTTTGGAGGTCAGCTGGAGCTGAGCAGAGGGTCTCCATGAGGCTGCTGGGCATGCACCATTCTGCTGGTTCTGGTGGGATCTTCAGAGTGGATGCTGATCTCCTTAACCTGTGCTGACTTTCAGTTAGTGACTTTATCCATACAACATCTCTACTCGTCCCCTTATTCTTTGACCATATGATGTACCTGTAATTTGGGGGAAACATGATAGAGAAAGGATGTTAGTTGCAGAGACTATTCTTTGAAAGATATATTTTTTTAATCAGCTGATTAAAATAGTCCTTTGAGGTAAACTCAGTTCTGAGTGTCTGGTATGTTTCCCAAGTGGAGATAGAATAAAAATAGTATCAGTTGTTTATTTGGCATATGTGCCAGACCCCTCTTAGACAGCTTTAATCTTCACCACCCCTACAGGAGAGAGCTAATGTTGAATCACTCCTAGTTTACAGGTGAGGAAGGAGCCTCAGAGAGGCTCGTAGTCTTTCTGTAGACATATATAATGAGTGGAAAACTGGAAAGAAGAACTTGAGATTGGCAGGGAAGGCCTTATGGGTTGGGTTGCTGGATCCTAAAAGTGGATTCTAGATCGTGGTAGTGTTTTGATCTGTCCTGAATGCAGGTTACTGTGTGCAAATGAGAGGCAGTCATTGCAGCTGCAGGTGCGGACCTGGATGTGTTAAGTTTTACTTGGCCACACTGGTTGAGAGTCTTGTCTAGTATCACAAAGCATCTGTTGTATGTAATGTAGTAATATCTTTACTGTGTATCTAGAATGGTGCTAAGTTTGTTCTGTTCATGGGAGAATCTTCTGAGTCTTATGGTTGAGCTGAAGAACTCCAGTTGAGAAAAGCTAGACCATCAGTGACTAGAGATTGGTTTTCTCCTGTCTCCCCTAGTAGCATACCTGCCCCCTGCGCCCTGCCCCAACATATATACACACAGCCATTTGACGAAGCCAAGGCCTAAGCTGGGAAGAGAATTTCCTCATCCCTGTGGAAGGAGCCGTGAGTGCCACGCAGGATACTTGTGGGTAGAGCAGTGGGTACTGATTACTGTAGTCAAGCTGGCAGGAGCACTGACACTGCCGGGGACAGAGGTATGTCATTACCGGTGCTCTAGGGACAGCCCAGTCAACTGTCCTTGTTTTGTTTTCTTGACCTGGTAGGACAGCTAGCTTATCAGCATCCTCCCAGAGCTGTCCCCTGTAGAGTGCTGCTGCGTATGTGCCCTCAGCCCACTTAGGAATGTGGTCTTCCTTCTGCTGCTTTTGAGCATTGGGCCTGTTTTCTCACAAACCCTAGAGGAAGATTTGACTATAACCACCTTCTTGAGCACACTTAAGACAGGTCCAGAAGATTCTCAGAGCAGGAAATGAGGAAATGTTAGTTTTTTATTGCCAAAATGTCATTAGACCAGAGTAGCTTTGTTCATTCAAGTTAAGAATTCAGCCCTGCAGCAGCAGCAAGGCAGGGCTAGCGAAGAGCACGGGCAGTACACACACACAGCAGCTCTGCCTGTGCAGCGCCACGCCTGTCCTCACTTCACACCTCAGCATCCCTTAGGGTGGGGAGATCCTTTTCATCTTTGAGAGTAGCCCTTAGTAATTAGATGAATCAAGGGATTTTATCTCCAGTGTGCCAAGAGACAAAGTCCCATGGAAACAATAATCTTGAAGACTTTTGAGTTTCGTAGTGAAAAATCTCATCTACTTGAGTTTATCTCAGTTTTGAAAAGCTTCACTAAGAGAGTTCCAAGTTTCTGTCTTCCAAAGTCTTATCATTTTTATGAATATCCATGACTTCTCAGTTTTATACATTCCCTGTGAACTCTAATTCTCATGTGTCTCATGTGTCACAAAAATCTCCTTTGATGCTTATCTTGCACCCGGTGTTCTACTAGTTATTGCTCAGGATGCTGGATTTAGGGTGGCCACATCCCTTTGTCATGTGCAGTTTGGGTCCAATTGGGAGAAGAGAAGTGTAATTGAGATGTACATGTAGCTTAGTGTTCTCCTAGACTCGGTGATGTATGAGCCACCGAAAGGTCACAGCTAAGTGAGGGCAGTTACTCATGAGAAGCAGCTCACTGAAATGCTCTCATCTGGGTCGGGAAAAGATAGCATGCGTAAGGTGACTGATATGACTAGATGCCCTAAAAGATGGCCAGCACTGCAACAGATGGAGCTGGAGGAGTGGGCTGGCAGCAACCATGAGAAAGGTGTCCCCGGATCCTGGGGCCGTGAGAAAAGCCTTTGGTCCCTTTTTCTAAGGGAAAGACGTAAGCTGAATGTGGTAGGAGGCAGACACTTCAAAGCCCTGCAGATGTCAAAGTAGTATTGGGTGCTTGTAGGAAGAAGTCTCTGGAAGTGCTACTCTGCCCTAACTCTTGTTCCTTCTTCAGCAGAATGGGGCTCTTTGGCCGCAGGCACAAGTCTGAAGTTGCCTCAAAAGGAAATATCTACTTTCCTGTTCTCCTTCATTGTGAAGGGCTTTGACTTCTGATAGGCAGTGAAGCAAAACCAAAGAAAAGCCAGATTCCGAGGTTTCCTGCAACTGGAAACTCTTAAGATTTTAAAGCTCCTAAGTTAATGAAGTTTGTTGTCTTCTTCAGAGTTGTTGCCGGGATCTCAGGTTTGAACAATTAAGGATGCAGAGTCCTTCCGTCTGCAGCTCTTGGTGGTGGTGTTGCCCAACAGTAACCTTGCACTGTATGTGGCCTGAATGGGGCATGACTGCCCAAGAAGGCCTCCCTTGTCTTAGACCAGTCTCAATACAGCATGTGGATGGGAGGGTTGGGGTCACCACACCCTCTGGTAGTACTTCCACATGCTTCTTCCCTCACCCCATGCCAGCCAGGGCAGACGAGGGGTCATTTCCTGTCCCGACAACAGTGACTTGTCAGTAGTTGTCAACTACTGGCCAACAAGAATGGCCAGTAGTTAGGGTGTAAGCCTAAAATGTGCTGATTTGAAGTTCGTAGCATACGGCATTAGGGGGAAGTGACTCTGGTCGGCCCTGGATCCTTCCCTGGCTCAGTATGTTTCAGAGATCTGTAAGCATCTGGCTTTTTTGAGATATATTAAATGGCCAAGTTGGTAGGGCATGTAGCTCAAAGTGGCAGATCATCTTCCCAAGTTCCCTTGGGGATGGGGTGTTGCTAAGGAAGCAACTGAGTTAACAGAGTCCCCAGAAAGTGACCATCTGTGTGTCTTTTAGGGTGCCTTGTCTGTAGCAGCCCACATAGGGTGGAAGTGCCAGCCGCACACTTCCATGGGGGAGCCAGTCAACCCAACAGGAACCTCAGAGACTAGATGTGGTCCACGCAGAGAGAACCTCAAAGCCCATATCATGATTTTTGATTCGGGTCCACAAGTGTTTCCATAAATTAGAACCCAAAGCTTTGAAGGTTTTATATCATGGATTTTTTAGAATCATGATGTGTGTTTTGTATGAGGAACCTGGACAGTCTCTTGGAGACCCATGGGATCACAAAGCTGCTGCAGTAGTGCCTCACACTTTGATTCATCTTGTGAAATGTAGGCCGTTGTGACCTGCTGTTTCCCTAATGGCAGCTTCAGGGGAATGCTGTGTTGGGGCAGCACAGGCCTGATGGAGCTCGGCTCCATCCTGTGGGAATTTAGGGCGATTTTTCGTATGTGTTCTGCTAGCAGCTGTTTGTCCATCTCAGGGGCTTCCTCCTCCTCTCTCACCATGTTCCTCCAGAAGAGGCAGCTCACCGACATCCCTAGCACGAGACGTTATGGCTTAATGGGCAGAACTTCCTGTGCACACCTACTGTCCTTGGGCTTGTGTATTAGCCTGCCATGGGTGCCGTAACAGAACACACGGAACTGGGGGCTTCAACAACAGAAATGTACTTTCTCATAGTTATTGTGGCAGCTGGAAGTCCAAGATCAAGGTGTTAGCAGAGTTGGTTCTATCTGAGGCCTCTGTCTTGGCTTGCAGGTGGCTTTCTCCTCCTTTGTCTGCATATGGTCTTCCCTTACAGGGACGCTAGTCAGACTGGATTAGAGCCTGCTCAGAGGACCGCATTTTATTTATCTTGCCTTTTTTTCCCCCCTGTTTTGCACTAGGGATTGAATCCAGGGGCACTGAATCACTGAGCTACAACCCCATTCCTTTTTTGTATTTAATTTAGAGACAGGGTCTCACTGAGTTGCTTAGAACCTTGCTAAATTGCTGAGGCTATCTTTGAACTAGCAGTCCTACTGTCTCAGCCTCTCGGGCCACAGGGATTACAGGCATGCGCCACTGTGCCCAGCTCTCTCAACTGCCTTTTTAAAGACCTTGTCTTCAGCCAGGTGCAGTGGCACATGCCTGTAATCTCAGTGGCTTGGGAGATTGAGGCAGGGGTATTGCTAGTTCAAAGCCAGCCTCAGCAACTAAGTAAGTCTCTAAGCAATTTATCAAGACCCTGTCTCTAAATAAAATATAAAGCCGCTGGGGCTATGGGTCAGGGGTTAAGCGCCCCTAGATTCAATCACTAGGACCAAAAAAAGAAAAAGACTTAGTCTTCAAATAAGATCATATTCTGAAGTAGTGGGGTTAGGACAGCAGCATCAATTTTGAGGGTCACAGTATAGTCCATGCAGTAGTGTGAAGATGGCTGTTGTCCCTCGCCCTTTCTCATGGAGTTTCTGTGCCTTTTAAGGGGCCTGTGTTCTGGCCCCTTGTGTGAAACAAGATCACAGGTTAGCACAGGTTTGGTTTGCAGGCTTGCCTATATTTTCCTAAGATGTTTGCCTTAGATTAAATCCCAAATTCAGGCAAAAGAAGAGATGCTTCTCATCTGAGAAGAACATGGTACCATGATTGTGTGTGTGTGCTTTGAAGAGCAATCTTGGCTTCTGTTCCTTTTATTAAATAAATGTGATACTGTGACAAAAAGTAAGTACATTTTCCTGCCTTTCTTTATAATGAGGAAGTCTGTCCTTTATTTTAAAATTCAGCTTGCAGAAATGGATTGTACATGATCATTTGCTGTGCATCCATAAAACCCATAAAATAGAAGAAGCAATGTTGTTGGAGTAGCTGTTCTCATTTCCTGGCAGTCATTACATGCTTCCAATACAAAAACATTTTTCTCCTAACTATCCTTTCTGAGCTCAAAAATGGATTTCCCTCCAGCCCTTGGCATTCAGTTATCACCTCGGGAAATACACAGATATAACTGATGATCCCTTTAACACAGCCTGCAGCCGGCTCGCATCCTTCATCTTTCGTGCCGCTCTCGTCATTAAATGTTACATTGCCAATGTATATTTTATAGGGTGACCCTGACGGATGTCACTTTGATGCTGTGCAGGGATAATAAGATTGCACATATAATGAAAGGCCAATAAATAGAACAGTGTTTATGGGATGGAGAGGGGGTGGTTTTAACAGTTTTATGGCTTTTCTTCTTCCTTTCTTCTCCCTCTTTGCTGGTAGAATTGTGGTTTTGTTACAGGAACAAAAAAAGCATTAAGAAAGGTGATGTGGCGATCCAGCCAATGGCATTGACATCCCTTTTGCCCTGTCTCTGAACTCCAATAAAATGAATTCAGGAAATAATGAAGTGTTCAGCTGTGGGAAAAAACTGATGTCAACAAATGAATTCTTGGGGTCTGGGAGGTCTTTTGAGAAAATGAGATTCCTAGTATTGGCTTTATTACATTTAAAATGTTAATAATCTTTATTTCAATAGTTTGATAAAACCAAAAATAAAGGCCTCTGTGTACCCTGTGTGAGGTTCCGTTTTGTCTTGTTCTGTGCCAGCACCGCCCCAGGTGTCCCCGTGAGAGCCCTGTGGTGGGAGCCCTTTTGTTTCAGCATGGGCCGTAGACCATTTCTGCAATAGCCTTGATTTCTGTTTTCAAACAAATCATTGGGATGTCTGTGACTTATTTTTTAAATGTTTTTTGTTAAGTGAAAGGATCTTCTGTTTATAGCTTGACAAATGGACCTAACGGAACTATCTGAAGAGGGTTGCAACAAGGGTGCAGAGGTTCAGGGGACCCACCAGGTGGCTCCCAAACACCTCTGTGGTTTTGAGCACTATTTGAAGCCACTATTTTAAATAGATATTCCTAAACTGGGTGCAGTGGCACATGCCTGTAATCCCAGTGACTTGGGAGGCTAAAACAAGAGGATCACAAGTTTGAGGCCAGCCTCAGCAATTTAGCAAGAAAATAAATAGCAAAATGAAAAATAAAAAGGGCTGGGAATGTAGCTCAGTAGTAAGTCACCTCTGAGTTCAATCTCCAGTGACAGGTAAGTAGGTGAGTAGATGGGTGGGTGAGTGGGTAGGTAGATCTGTACTCTAAGCAGGAAGTAATCTGAAAAGAGGCTTTGTGTGTCTTTACTTGGACAGAGCCAGGGTGTCTGTTTGGATTGTGCCTTGTCTAAACTTGGGCATCACTGCTTTTGGATTGAGAGTTACTATTTTAGTCAGGGGTTTTTTTTGTTATTGTTTTTATTTGACTACTGTGACCAAAGGACTCCACAAAAACAATTTTAGAGGAAGAAAAGTTTTTTGGGGAGGCCCATGGTTTATGGGCCATCAGTCCATAGATGGCCAACACCATTGTTCTGGGCCAAGGCGATTCAGAACATCATGGCGGAAGGGTATGGTGAAGGAAAGCACCTCAGAACATGGCACCAGGAAGCAGAGGAAGAGAGAACTCCCTTCACCACAGACAAAACACAAACCCCAGAGGCTCATCCCCAGTAACCCACCTCTTCCAGACGTACCCTGTCTGCCTAAAACTGCCACCTAGTTAACCCCAGCCAGTGGATGAATGCACTGCTTAGGTTAAGGCTCTCATAACCTAAGCATTTCACCTCTGAGCCTTTTTTTTTTTTGTACTGGAGATTGAACTCAGGGGCACTCGACCACTGAGCCACATCCCCAGCCCTATTTTGTGTTTTATGTAGAGACAGGGTCTCACTGAGTTGCTTAGCGCCTCGCCGTTGCTGAGGCTGGCTTTGAACTTGGCGATTCTCCTGTCTCAGCCTCCCTAAGTTCTGGGATTACAGGCTTGCGCCACTGCGCCCGGCACCTCTGAACTTTTTTGCATTGTTGCACACATGAGCTTTTTGGGGGACACCACATATCTAAACCACAACAGCTACTCACTGGCACACTTCTGGAGCATATGTTGCCTGGAGCCAAAAGGAAGCCAGTGCATTCTCCGATCACATGAGCTACTAGCTGGCTTGAGGTGAGGTGAGTAGGTCGTGGGGCTGCTCATGGTGGTGGGCTTCTTGAGTTTGTTTGACAGTCCACACTCTAAGCCCATAGTTTTTTCTTGGCATGGAGAGCCCAGGCTTGTGCCTAATTTTTTCCTGCCCTGTGTGTACCAAATGCATTTCTGATCTTGGTACCCTCAAAGTTGCTTTAGGTACAGTTCTGTGGTTTATGGGTGCTGTAGTGGAGGACTTTACCCAGCAGTGGAAATGCTGGCAGCCTGTTGTCACAGTCAGGGACACCCAGTGAGTAATCTTTTGTGCTTTTCACCTGCAACTGTTGAAGGCCCAGGTAAGAGATTTAAGATGCTATTGTGTTGAACTTTGGCTTGAAAAATCAGGATGTTCCTTTCCCCTTGGCGCTTCAAACTGTGATGGTTAACCTTTTCCAAGAAGCAGCACAGCGGAGTGGCTAAGAGCATCCAAACTCTGGGACCAGAGCCCAGGGCTGCCACTTGAAGCTGTGTGAGCTCAACCATGCGACTTTATCTCTCTCTGCATTGGTTGCCTCATTCATTATAAAGCAGGGATAATGAAGAAATTTATCTATTAAGAGTGTCTGTGAAGGGGCTGGGACTGTAGCTCAGGGGTAAAGCGCTTGCCTCACATGCGTGAGGCCCTGGGTTCGATCCTCAGCACCACATACAAAGCAATAAAATAAAGACATTGTGTCCATCTACAACTTAAAAAAAAAAAAAAAAAAAAGAGTGTCTGTGAAGATTAAGCATATTGACATGGAGAGTACATTCTTATAGTGCTTAGCTATTATCATTGTAGATTTTGTAGCCCAGTAAAAGAGGTAGTTTGCTTCTTTTTTTTGCACCAAGGATTGAACTCAGGGATATTTGACCACTGAGCCACATCCCCAGCCCTACTTTTGTGTTTTATGTAGAGACAGGGTCTCATTGAGTTGCTTAGTGCCTTGCCATTGCTGAGGCTGGCTTTGAACTTGTGATTCTCCTGCCTCAGCCTCCCACAGTCCTGGGATTACAGGCGCGAGCCACTGCAACCGGCTATTTGTTTGTAAATAAAACCACTGGGTGAAGATGTGTTGGCAGTAAGTTTCTAATCCTACCAGCCCACACTCCCATTCCATGATTCCACACCTTCAGAGCACTTGATTCCAAACACTTTTGCATGGATTACATTTTCACTGGCCCATGAGAAATAAACAACAAAAAGTATTGATTTTTTTTTTTTTTTTTTTTTTTTTTTGGTAACACTTCATGTAGTCAAATTTAAAAGCTCTTATTTGGAGATTAAGTCTATTTTTTCTACTTTTTTTGAAAACATTGATATTTTATGAAATAATGTGAGATCAGGAATCAGTTCCTTTCTTCCACCGACTCTGTTGCCCAGGCTCCCCAGGGCTGGGGCTACAGGTTCATACCGCTACATCCTGCTAGGAAGCAGTTACTCCTACTTGGCAAAGTAAGTTGGGAATTCTACATCCATTACTCAAAAGTTTTGTCCTTTTAGAGCTAATTTCAGGTGAATTTTGATCCTCAGGAAATACTCTTGTCATCAGATGTTTACTTAATATTTATATTTGAGACATTATCCTAGAACTGTGAGGACTCAGATGAAACAGACACTGACTGTGGGAAGTTGGACAGGCTCATTCATAGTTATGGCCCAGAGAAAAGCCTGTAAATACCCCGTGAGAGAGAAGAATGTCACCGTGATAGCCTCCAGTGGTTGGAGGAGGGGTGGTATCTGCTATGAACCTGAGCCCTGAACAGTGAGTGGGACTTGGACACAGATTTTGAGGAGATGGGGTAACTGGGCTGCATAACAGCTGAGTAACAGCTAAGTGGTGTTTGGCATAAGCAAAAGGCCTGGAAAGGGAGAGAATTCAGTATCAAGGTCTTCTGGGGACAGAGGAAAGGGTCTGGAAGAAGTTGGGAAGCAACTGGGCCTTTGTTCATTAGGACCCAAGAAGCCTTCAGTGGTTTGGAGAGGAAGTGAAGGGTAAGAGCTGGCCTTGGGAAGACTAACAGCTCTGCAGGAGGGTCAGGCCAGCCCAGGGGAGGGCTGCACTAGGACCTCAAGTCTGCCTGGTGGTGTGGGACCAGAGGTGGGATGGGCAGATGACTAAATCAATATCCAAGACCAGAGAGAGCTTAGGAAATCTCATTGTAGTTTTGGTTAAAGTTGTAAGAAGGTGGTTGTTTCAGTTCCTTTGCACTGTGTAAATGTAGTGATAATGATTGCAGAAACAACACAAAACAAAAATCTGCCTTAACTACAGGTTTTGTTTGTTGCTAGAGTGAGGGGGAAGCTTTTAAAAAGGGCACCTGAGGGGCTGGGGTTGTATTGTAGTTCAGTGGTAGAGCACCTGCTTGCCTGGCACATGTGAGGCACTGGGTTTGATCCTCAGCACCACATAAAAAATAAATAAATAATGGGCTGGGGCTGTAGCTCAGTGGCAGAGCACTTCCCTAGCATGTGTGAGGCACTGGGTTCAATCCTTAGCACCACTAAAAATAAACATATAAAATAAAGGCATTCTGTTCATCTACAACTACAAAAATTTTTTTTTAAATAAATTGTGTCCATCTACAGCTTTTAAAAAAAAAAAAAAAAAGCACCTCTGGGCACCTTAGTTTGGCCTTGTCTGTAACAGGTCAAACTCAAAAGACTTGCTCTTTCTCTCCCTTCCCTTTGCCTGACCCCAGAAGGCTGTGAGGAGGGCCTACCTGGCCTGGAAGCAGGCTGCCTCACCAACATTGGGCTTCCTGTTGGATAGTGTTAGATCAGGGGCTTTTCCGGCCTCTCAGAGGCAGGTGGCTTTGATTCTAGCATGCCACTTGTCTGCTGTGTGTACCTTCAAGCAGATCATCATTCTCCCAAATGCACTTGGAGACCACAGAGGTGGTATTTAACGATTAGCAACGGAGCCACTGACAGTATTGGGCTCCTTTAGGGATTAGGGGATTCAATTTGGTTGGTTAACAAAAGAAGGACCCCAGGAGAACTCTGCTTTAATTACCAAAGTTGTTACTGGAAGACAACCAGTTGCTTGCTAGAAAAAGATGTATAAGAGGTGGCTTCTCCAGGACATAGCTGCTGGTTCTGCCCCGTACCCAGTTTTTCTCACCTCAGATGTTCTGAACAGTTGTCAGACCTAGCTCTTGAATGGGTCAGGGAGTGGAAGGAAAGAGTGACTTGCCTAAAACTCTGTGCCAGGAACTATTACTGGCTTGCTTCACTACCCTTGAATTAGTAGTTTTTGCCAAAAAATAAATCAGCTGAAATTCCCAGGCAGACGTTGCAGAGAGCAGAGGAGCACTGTGGTCGAAGCAGCTCACACCGGGGACAGTGTTGTTTGCACCCTTCCCTGGGGCTGGCTCATTTCCCAGTGATCTGGGGCTCAGGCTAGGAAGGGCTCTGGACCCTTTTTCCTCCTCCCCTTCTGCCTTCCTTAATTCAGGGCCTTGCTTTGTAATTGTCATTGCTTGCTGAAACATCTCCCTGAAAAAACACAGCTGGAAACAGTGGTGGACCACCACTCCATTTGTATGCAAGGGAGCCACCTGCCATCCAAAGGGCATTGGCATCCATCAGAGTTTTGGCACAGGAGCAGCACTTGGGTTCCAACTAGTTGCATGTGAGTGCTGAGATTGAAGATGTTGCATTTAGCTGCTCTTTCTACATGTTACATTAAAGTACTTATTTAGCATAGGAACAGATACCCACATCTTAAAGAATGAAGATAACTTGTTCAGTGCGCATTTCCCACCCTTTCCACGGAGTATGTCAATGTGAATGTGTGCAAAGGTGTGCATTCATCAGCCTTGCTCTCAGTGGGTCTTGTCCCATCACAGAATCAGTCTGCACAGCTGACAATGGCAGGTGGGCCTGAGGGCCCTGTGAAATAGCTTTAGAAAGAAAGCTGTGTTCATGAAGTCCTTATCCAAGAGCAGCCTCCAGGCCTGCCCCTCCCTCTCCCGTTCCGATCCTAATCCTTTTGCATGGATGGTGCTTGGCCAGAAAAGGTGGGTGTCCTCTGGTGGTGAAGAAATGGGCTGCACTTGTCCCTCACCATGAAGGTGCAGGAACCTGGAAGGAGGCAGGACGAGGGTGTCCTGGTAGAGCTGTAAGCCAGCCATCGTCATCGTGCTACTCCTCCCCACACCCCTCCTCCTGCTGCTGCTGACAGAGTCATGTTGTGAGAAGGGAGGTGAAGGGAGGTGAACAGGGCCATGAGCACTGAACAGACAGGAGAGTATGTGTGCAGGGTGACTCCCAAAAGACAGGCCTGCCTTGACCTGTAAGAGGAGACCTAACGTAAATGGCAGGCTGTGAACACCCAGGACTCTGTGCTAGGGTCCCAGACCTCACCTTCCACCACTTTTGGGTTCTTCCTCAGGGGGCATCCAAACTTCTCTGCATAATGTGGTTATAGTATTGCCTAGTGGTATAGAGCTTGTCTAGCATGCACAAGAACCTGGATTCCATTCCCATCTCCACAAAAGAAAATTTAGACTGGGTCTCATCAGCCTCACCAGAGAGTCCTGTCTGAGGCATTAGTGCTGAACCAAGGCCTCAAGAGAGCCAAGGGCCAGGGGAGCTGTTTTTCCCTGTGCCCGATGCTAGGGACAGAAGCTCTTGGTAATAAAGAGCCTTTGATACTCAGGATGCTTCCAGTGCCTCCTGGGTCGTCTGTTCTACAATCTTCCTTTCCCACAGTCCCTTAAGAGAGAGAAGACACGTAGCTTATCTTATTTTTAAAAGCAATTGTTCTTTAATTGGGCAGAACAAGTTACAGGTTCTCTTAGCTTTGCAGTGCCTGAGGGAAATTAAATAGCATTTGCATTTGTGGGCAGTGTTGTAGCTTACCACATGCAGGCAGGTAAACTCACCTGTTTCAGAGAAGGGAAAGACATTAGTGGGGCCCACACCTGCAGCAAGGATGATGGCAGCTCCCACTTGGTCTCCACGCTTGTCTACCAGGCACATACACACGGCAGGTGGCACTCAGCCACTGGAATGTACTGCCAGCCTGTCGCTTACCCAGGGTCAAGCAGTACCAGGTTGAACCATACCAACAGAACTTGTGCCTGGAACAGGTATAGGATGCCTCTGAAAGGTGCGCAACCCTGGTCCTTGCTGCTGTAGCCCAGTTGGCCCAGCCAGCCAGGCGAGGGAGCACTTGACGTTTGCATGCTTTGTGTGGCTGAACTCGGTAGGCCCGCAGCCTAGCCCAGGACAGCACAGCAAGTGGTGGGAGGAGGAGGCAGCCTGTGGATTATGGGAGTGGCTGCCCTTGAGCTGCCCCCACTGGCCTGGAGTCAGCCCTCAGCCCGACTATGCCCCTTCGTTAGCTCTTGTTTCTCCCCTCAAGTGAAGCCTACCCAGATAGTGCTGCCTGCGCTGCCGTCAGTGTTTCTTCTCCCCTCCCGTGTGGCGGCACCCCTGCCCTTCATTTTTCTTTTTATGGAAAGATCATGGGAACCTAATGGCACTTACTTCTCTAGCCTCCTTGTGTATTCTGGGAAGACCCTTGCTTTGTGGCCTTTCACATATGATCTGTGGGGACAATCCACCTTCCCTCCAGGGAGTTCCAAAGGGCAAATGCACTAAACATAGGCCAGTGGATTCAAACACCTCTTCTGGCAGAGTGGGGTGCTGTGCCCCTGGCTTCTCTTCACCCAGGCGCTCCACCCATTCAGTTCATTGTGCTGTGTGTGGTTGTAGTACGGAGGTGTCAGATGTGTTGGCTGTGAGCGCTTGTTGTGAGAGGAGGTGAGAGCTCGGGAACAAAATGATCATTATAGGCCATTGGTGTCCACGATGTTCAGACCTCAGTGTTTGCTTGCAAGCAAAAGCAGGGCTAATTTGCAAGGCTGCCTTTGTGGAGCTGCCTTTTGATCAATGATTGCCTGTGTTAATGTTTCAGTAAGCTATTGATTTCTGCAACAGCTTTTGTTCCCTGAATTTATGTGCAGCGGGTCTCTGCAGCACACACTGTGCATGTTTGATTAAAGTTCAATTGACTTCATTCCTGGTGAGGCCGTGAGCTGCTTCACTCCCTATTTGGAGAACCAAAGCTTTCCGACATGTTCTTTTGTTTGTGCTCAAGACCTAGCCACCCATGCAGTCACCAATATGCTATTTCTAATCCTCCCAGATTCGCCCCATTCCAGTGTTTAATCCCTTGGTAGACATTACAGTGGCTGAGAGGCTGCTAATAAAACCTGGCCTGGATTTGTTGTTGTTTTATCAACTTTGTTGACATATAATTGACAAATGTGCCATGTATGGTGCACCCATTTCAAGTGCATAGTTCAATAAATTTTTACAACTGTATCCATTATTTAAATAATACTATCATCAATTTACAGACTGTTTTCATCACCCAATAAGTGTTTCTTGGGTCCCTTGCCAGCACTTTCTTATGCCCCACCCTCTAGGCTGTAGACAACCACTGATTGGCTTTTCCTGGTCTTAGATTTACCTTATCTAGGATGGTCTCGAGTAGTGTGCCCCCTGTTTTGTCTGGCTGCTCTGATTTAGCAGGGTGTTGTTGACATCATCCGTGTTAGCGGCGGTGTTCCTTTTTAATCACCACGCAATATTCTAGCGAGTGGCTTTGCTATAATCCAAACCTCCATTCTTCTGTCAGCAGGCATTTGTGTGGTTTCCAGTTTGGGTCTGTTTTAGAAATAAACTATCTGAAGATATGTGTAAAATTCTGGTGGGTTTTTTTTTTTTTTTTTTTTGGTACTGGGGATTGAACTCAGGGGCACTCAACCACTGAGCCACATCCCCAGCCCTGTTTTGTGTTTTATGTAGAGACAGGGTCTCACTGAGTTGCTTAGCGCCTTGCCATTGCTGAGGCTGGCTTGGAACTCGCGATTCTCCTGTCTCAGCCTCCCAAAGTGCTGGGATTACAGGTGTGCGCCATCGCGCCTGGCTACTGCCAAACAGTTTTTACAGAATGGTTTGACCATGTTCCCACCAGCAGTGTGTACAAGTTCTGGTTACTCCTCCACCTTCTCAAATTTGAAGTTTATATTCTTTCTTCTCACTGGTGGTGATCTCAGGCCTATGGAGAAGAGTCCCTCTTGCCAGGTTTTGATCCTTGGCCTTCAGATGTTAAAATCCGTTCTGCACTCCTTATTCTTGTTTAAGAGCTTTTACTTGCGTGTTGACAAGAAGCTGCTGTTCATTCCAGTGTTGTGTTTCTTCCTTGTGGGTCTGGATGGCCTCGCCTGCTAGCAGGACACGGTGCAGAGGTGCAAGTGGCAAGCGCCGAGCTGGCTCCAAGCTGGCGTTCCTAGAGCTTCTCTTCTGCCCAGGGTCTGGCGCTGGGCCAGTCTCTCAGTCTCACTGAACTCTGGCTTTTTTAATCTGCAAGTTATGCAGTGTTTTAAAACCCTTCAAGACTCTTTCAGAACATTAACATTTGAGAAGTAGAGGCAGTCAGTTGTGAGGTACAGTATTTAATTCAGGCAAGTACTGTTCAGAAACGTCTGGGTAGCTGCTTTTCCAGTCTTCAAGGAAGACTCACAGGCTTGGCAGACCCAGCCAGCTCCTGCCTATCTGCTTTTTGCCTCTTGTTTTATTCTCTTCCTTTTCTTAAAGCTTTCCATTTCCACTTCATTTCCCGGCTTCTGTCATTTGTTGGCCTCTAAGTGATCAGGCTGAAGGAAGAAATGGAAGGAACTACTCGGGGGTTTTTCATTCAGCTGAAAACTACTCTTTCCAGCTGTGGAATCAACTGATTTGTTGGACCAGCTGCCCGCCTGGACTGGTGAAGTAGGCCACTCTTGACATGTGTTTGAAGGGAGACTGTGACCTTCCTGGACTTCTGTTTCATTTTTTTCTCATAGGAAAACCAGAGTCAGGTCAATTTTCTGCAGCAGAGATCTCTTAATCTCCTAGCATGTTTATGAGCCTGCTCCCTCCAGCAACACCAAGGGATCAGTGGAGATGAGTGCATTTCCAAGTCTGTTAGAAAGTCAAGTGGCAGGAGCCAGGAGGTTCACAGATCATGATCTTTGGGGCTCCTGACAGTTGTAGCCAGCATTTGTCCAACAACACATAGTGGAGACAAGTCAGAAAGCTCAGGGGTATCTTCAGTTCCCTTACTGTTGAGCTCCTTCCTCATGGGACTGAAGCACGGGCCACATGTGCACAAGTGTGCTTGTCCTTGGTGGCTTGGTCCCTGGCCTCCCTGACCTGGGCAGTGCTCCATTGGGTAGGTGTTGGCAGTCCCTAGCATTTTGCTAAGTGTTACGTGCTAGGAGGGTGGAAACGTACTCCTAACTCCAAGGTGTACGTGCTCTGGCTTAGACAGCGGCGGTCCATTTAGGAAAAGGTGTGGGCATAACCCAGCTCTGGGTGAGAAGTGCTCAGCACATGTGCATTACCTGCCTCGCAGAAGCCATTCACTGCCTAAAATCAGCCCCCTGCTTTTGGATCGTGTTTGAAGGCCATTCTGGGGTATCGAGTGAGACCTGGCCTGAGTGAGTTCTCTCTAGATCCTGGGAGTTTATACGTGGTTGTCTTCACTCTTTTTTGTTGAGTTTGTCTGCTTAATCTTGAGTCTTGGTCTTTCCAACATTTGTCTTTCCAGTTAGACCGTAGCTCACTGGAGCTCAGGAGTTTTGCCTTCTCTTCTTTTCTTGGCACCTTGTTCATGAGAAAGTAGGCATTGAGGGGGGTGCAGTGGTGCTCTGGTCCAGGTTCCTGCTTACCCGGTTACCTGGGAGTCTGCCAAGTTAACCGAGTTTCTACAGGATTAATGTAATGGGAGGTGAGCATGTGATCCAGGCTTATTTACTGCCATGATTCTTTTTTTCAAGTTCTAGGTAAAGAGACTGTCTTGGGATATTTGTTTTTTAAAAATTGATCTTTAGTTAGCCAGGGCTGGCTGGCTCAGTGTGCGCTTTGTGTGTGTATGAGTCATGTACCTGCAGAGGTCCTGCGGGAGGAGGGTGCCACAAGTACCTTTTTGCTCAAAAAAGTTGGATTTGCTGAGTTTCTTTTTTTTTGGTACTGGGGATTGAACTCAGGGGCACTTGAACACTGAGCCATATCCTCAGCCCTATTTTGTGTTTTATGTAGAGACAGGGTCTCACTGAGTTGCTTAGCGCCTCGCCATTGATGAGGCTGGCTTTGAACTCACGATTCTCCTGTCTCAGCCTCCCTAAGTGCTGGGATTACAGGCTTGAGCCACCGTGCCCAGCTTGCTGAGTTTCTAAGGTGATGCCTTGCCTCTCTTTCTGTTGAGACTTAGATAGAAAGCTCTTTTTTACCGTGAAAACTGACCTTGCAGAAGGTGACATTTTATCTCTGCATTGACACCACTGGATCTGTCCTCTGTCCTCCTTTGTTGAGCCCCAGTCCTGGCCTTCAGAACTTTCTGCCAGCTTGTCTAGTTGTGGGCCTGCAAACAGGATGAGTGAGGTTAAAGAGCAGCTTTTCTGGGTATGAGGGTCTCTCTTCTTCCTGACCATTTGCTTGGCCTGCATTCCATTCCGACTGATGCGACTGTTTTCTTTGGTTGGTTGGTTGGTTGGTTGATTCTAACCAGCCAGGCATTTCCTTATACACCTGCCTGTGTGGTTTCACTGGAATGCTGCACAGAAAATGTCTCCATGTGTACACATCCAAACACACACACACGTGAACACAGAGCGTCTTGCGAGTAGGAGCCTTCTTCCCTTTTTGTCTGTTACTATGTGTCTCCAGTGCTTAGAACTGTGGTGGCATCTGGCGCATAGTGGACACCCAGCAGACACTTGCAGAGCAGGTATTACCCATGGCTGGAATTTATGCTCTGCTGGGCTGAAGGAGACAAGCCCCATCTGTGCAGCCTTTGGGCTAGTTGGTAGCTGTGTCCCCAGAGCACACCAGGCCCTCCTCCCGCTCCAGGGGCAGCTGGTCTTCGTTCTTACCTCCAGGATAGCCATTACCATCCTGTCTGCTGCACCCGGCAGAGGGAAGGTCACCCCTCTGCGCACTACCCTCACAGCTGGCCTTCCTTTCTTGCAGGGGGAACTGATCACCTTCTACTACTACTGGAAGAAAACGCCTGAAGCAGCCAGCTCCCGAGCCCACCGTCGGCACCGCAGGCAGGCTGTGTTCAGGAGGATTAAGACTCGCACAGCATCCACCCCAGTCAGCACGCCCTCCAGACCCCCGTCCAGTGAATTCTGTAAGTGGGAAGGCTGGGCCCCACAGTGAGCAGTAAGAGACTGTCCACACGCATGTCCAGCTCTGGGCCTGCAGGAGTTGACAGCGCAGGCAGTCGCGTGCGGCACGTGCGTGCATGTGTGTAGCCCATGCTGACAGGACAGCGAGGCTGTGCCTCCTCTTCCCTGAAGCTAGGGGGTAGCAGCAGTACCTTGCAGTTAGGTCCCTGCCCCAGACACCTGTGCAAGGGTCACCATGCTGTACATGCTGACAGCCAAAAATTCTCTGGTAGGATTGGTGGGGTCTCAGTGGGACAGAATTCCTTAGAATGCCCCTTTGTGCCAAGGAAGGCATCGTGTGTGTGTGTTTAGATCCACCAGTATGGGCACCAGTGCCTGCCAAGCCAGCTGTGACGTCAGTCCTCAAATATCTGGCAGGCCAGGCACTTGAGTATTGCCCCTCACACACAAGCTCTTGGTTCTGGTGACTGACTCCGAGGAATTCAAAGTGACTCTTGATGAATGCTGTCCCACCTCAGCCTGTGGAGCCACTCTGACTGGTAGCCCAGAGCCCAGGGCAGGACAGAGGTCCCAGGGTGGCCCCAGGCTTGGCCAAGCATGATGCCATATCCCCTGTCCCCACGTATGCCTGCCTTGCTCAGTGGACCTGAGCTCAGCCAGCGAGGATGACTTTGACAGTGAAGACAGTGAACAGGAGCTGAAGGGATACGCCTGCCGCCACTGCTTCACTACCAGTAAGTGACCTCATTGCACACCCTGGGGAGGGGGACAGGCTCCTTCCCTGGCCCAGGCCAGACTTCAGCACTCATGGGTTCTGAACGTTTCATGCATCAGATTGGAAACATGCCACAGGAAGTGATAGAGTTGACATTTGTTTTGTGCTTGAGAAACTTAAAAATCTTTTGAGTTTGCTTGTCCATTTAGCTGTCAGTCTGGAGTTCTGTACTGACTGGTGGGTAGTAAGGACTCATCAAGTTGTGCATGATGGGGGCGCTGGCTCCTGGCGACTTGAGGCCACTTGCCCTGGATTGTCTGAGTAACAGCTGGTGGCACCAGGGGAGAGGTGGTTTGCAGGATTGGCCCCCCTAAACCCGTTCCCTCACAGCATCCAAAGATTGGCACCACGGGGGCCGAGAGAACATCCTGCTCTGCACCGAGTGCCGTATTCACTTCAAGAAGTACGGTGAGTTGCCACCCATCGAAAAGCCTGTGGACCCCCCACCATTCATGTTCAAACCCGTCAAGGAGGAAGACGATGGGCTCAGCGGGAAGCATAGCATGAGGACACGGCGGAGTAGGGGCTCGGTGAGTCCACGTCTCCAGTGCCTGGGGCACTGTGGGCTTGTCTCCTTGCAAGAGGACGTGTAGTTTGGTTTTGGGTAGAGAAACACACCCTGTGGTAATGCCTGGCCTGAAGGCAGTAGGTTTGCCTGTGGAGTGGGAAAACTCGGCCCTCTGGGGGCGTCTGGGGCACTCATCCTGAGCTTAGCTCTACAGAGAGCTCTTTGGTCTTGATTTGCTCCTCAGTGCCAGCTCTTCAGGTGCCTCAGGACTTCTCTGCCCCATGGACCAGTCACTTCCAGTGTGACATAGCTCTGCTATGTCAAACTTTTGAAGACCTCTCCTTCTCTTCCCCTCCCCTCCCTTCCCTTCCCCTCTTCTCCCTCTCTCTCCCTCCCCACCTCTCCCCTCCCCTCCCCTCCCCTCCTCTCCTTTTGTTAAAGCTAAGTGTTTGATCCAGTTTTAGAAACTTCTGGTACATTTTCCTACTCACTGCATAGGCCCTTTAATAAAGAAGCTTTGTTTCTTGGGTTGGAAATGTGGCTGGGGCTGTGGGAGAGAGCGTTTCAGCTTAGGGCTAAGGATACCGCAGGGTCTTTCCCTGTAGCGCTGGCCTCCCCAGGCACCCTTCTGGTGTGTGGGACCATCCACCCTCCTCTGTCCAGGCTGCAGTCAGCTTGGCTGTTGTGTGCTCAGAAGAGAGCAGATGAACACCCTAATCTCTGCTGAACCCTCCTGGCTTTGCAAGAATGCACTGCAGTGCTCAGCAGGTGTAGGAGCTGAGCTGCAGTATTGGACAGTTCCTCTCTTTGGGTCACTTCCCGTCCTGTCAGATTAACTCCACAAGTACCTGATCTGCCTTTCATTTGTTGGGGAGAGTGGGCAGTTACTTGGAATAAATGGAAAGGTGAGGTGCTGTAAAGATGACCTCGTGTGGCAGAGTAGATGACCCAGCTGACTTCTTCCTGCCGCTCAGAAAGCTGCATCTATTGCTGGCACTGAGAGCTCAGGAGGGCCCTGGGATGCTTTGGGTTTGAGTATTGTTCTCCTTTCCATTCTACGTGAACCTGTCCATTCCCACTGCCGGCTTCCTCCGCTACACACTGTGCAGTGGCGGGGCAGGAGGGCTGCCTATTACTTGCCAAGAGTGAGGGTTTGCTCACTCATGGGTGATGGAGCCTGCTTTTCAAGCTCCTGCCTGTTGCTGGGCTCATGTGGGGCCTGGGTATCCAGCCTTACCAGCCTCTGTCTGTGGGGACAGATGTCTACACTACGCAGTGGTCGAAAGAAGCAGCCAGCCAGCCCCGATGGTCGCACCTCGCCCATCAATGAAGACATTCGCTCCAGCGGCCGGAACTCTCCCAGCGCTGCCAGCACCTCCAGCAGTGACAGCAAAGCAGAGGCAGTGAAGCAGTCAGCCAAGGTCAGCAGTGGGGGCAGAGCGGGGGCTGCGTGGTCTCTCCCTTCCATTGGAACTGGACTGCTGGACCTTGTGTTCAGATCCCTGAGACGTGGGGCTGCAGCTCACGTGTGGAGCCTGTGGCACTAGCGTTGCCCTGGCCCTCAGGCTGCCGACAAAGGCCTGGGGACTCGAGGAAGGGGTCCCACTCGGTTCTGAACATCAACCTTTGGGGTTCCCAAGCTTCCCAAGGCCTCAGGCAGAGGGGGGTGAGTGGTTGAGAAGGCTCCCTGCCCCTAGAGCCTGGTATTCCCATCCCCAGGTACTTATTTCCTCCTGGCCCCAAGTGGCCCTTCCAGAGCTTTCTTGCTTCTGGAGATAGAACCCAAAACAAGGGAGCAGAGTAACCACAAACTGGTCATTTCCCTACTGAGGCTAGTGGGACATCCCCCCTTGGCCTGATTGCTGCCCATGGGCCTTCCGCAGAAGGTAAAGGAAGAAGCGCCGTCCCCTCTGAAGAGCACCAAGCGCCAGCGGGAAAAAGTGGCCTCTGACACTGAGGAGGCTGACAGGACCAGCTCCAAGAAGACAAAAACCCAGGTAAGGTTTGCAGCCAGGCCTTGCTGATTCCAGCTGGCAGCTGATGTTCCTTAGAAGCTCCAGCCCAGGCTCTCCAGGGTGGAGCGGCAGTGCCCTGTCTTCTGGGGAAGGGGCTAGTGCTAGAGTGGCCCTTGACACTGGCCCAGCTGGGGCAGGACCACCCTGCAGCCAGGTCTGCTGCCGTTTGCATGTAGTAGACCTTTGTCATGTGCCAGGCTTTGTGCCAGGTGCTGCCGTGTGGGGCAGAGAGCTCTGCCTTCCCAGGGCCTCCATCCCTTCCTTCTTTGACTCTAGGAGATCAGCCGACCTAACTCTCCCTCTGAAGGCGAGGGAGAGAGTTCAGACAGCCGCAGTGTCAATGATGAGGGCAGCAGTGACCCCAAAGACATCGACCAGGACAATCGCAGCACATCCCCCAGCATCCCCAGCCCTCAGGACAATGAGAGTGACTCAGACTCATCAGCCCAGCAGCAGATGCTGCAGGCCCAGCCTCCAGCCTTGCAGGCACCCGGTGGGGCCAACCCAGCTCCCTCCACAGCCCCTCCAGGAGCGCCCCAGCTTCCTGCCCCAGGACCCACACCCTCTGCCACTGCGCTTCCTCCACAGGGCTCCCCTGCAGCCTCGCAGCCTCCTAACCAGCCACAGGCTCCAGCGGCACCTGCGGCCCATGCCCACATCCAGCAGGCACCCTCCTTGCACCCGCCACGGCTGCCCTCACCGCATCCGACACTGCAGCCTCTGCCTGGGCCAGGAGGCCCAGCCTCTGCACCACCTCACAGCCAGCCCCCGCTGCACAGTCAGGGTCCCCCCGGCCCTCACAGCCTGCAGGCTGGGTCCCTGCTACAGCACCCAGGCCCTCCTCAACCCTTTGGCCTCCCTCCTCAGGCCTCCCAAGGACAAGCCCCTCTGGGAACCTCCCCAGCTGCAGCTCACCCTCACACCAGCCTGCAGCTCCCAGCTTCTCAGTCAGCATTGCAACCTCAGCAGCCCCCAAGGGAACAGCCTCTGCCACCAGCACCCTTGGCCATGCCTCACATCAAGCCCCCGCCTACCACCCCTATCCCCCAGCTTCCAGCTCCACAGGCCCACAAGCACCCACCGCACCTCTCAGGGCCCTCACCCTTCTCTTTGAATGCCAACCTGCCACCGCCTCCGGCCCTGAAGCCCCTTAGCTCCCTGTCCACACACCACCCACCCTCAGCCCACCCCCCACCGCTGCAGCTCATGCCTCAGAGCCAACCCTTGCCCTCCTCCCCTGCCCAGCCCCCTGGGCTGACCCAGAGCCAGAGCCTACCCCCTCCCACTGCTACTCACCCCCCTGCCAGCCTCCACCAGGTGGCCACCCAGCC
>PVHX01011448.1:0-64097 GCA_004024805.1 Geosciurus inauris | reverse complement strand
TTAAAGAGAAAAGGTACATAGAGAATTATATTCATTTCATGAATAAGGGAATAAATTTATCTTTTTGTAATCTTCTGGGCCTATGGGCAGCTATGTAGGTCTAATAGGTAATTTTAAGGAATCTCTTATCTGCAAAATGAAAAACACATGACTGTCTCAATAAACACACAAACTAAAAGCAAGGCAGTATTAGTCTTTTAGAGCCCTGCTACTTAAAATATAAAGGAATATCATCTGAGAGCTCATTAGAAACACAGAATCTTAAGCTATACCCTAGACCTCCTGAATTAGAACCTGCATTTTTAACAAGATCCCTAGGTGATTCCCTTAAAGCATAAGAAAAAATGCTTTAGAAAGTTAGACATTGGTTCATGAGAATAAACTTTCAAGATCAGTATCCGATATGATAGGCAGCCACATTTGACTTTTAAAACTTAAACTAATTAAGATAAAATTAATATATTTAAAGTAAATATATCAAAATGTCAAAATAAATCAAAACTACATTGAGATTTCATTTCGCTCCAGCTATAATGGCCATTATCAAGAATACATATAGTAATAAGCGGCAGGATGTAGGGGAAAAAGGTACATGCATACATTGTTGGTAGGACTGCAAACTAATGCAACCACTCTGGAAAGCAGTATGGAGATTTCTCAAAAAATTAGCAATGGAACCACCACATGATCCAGCTATCCTATTGCATGGTGTATATCCAAAAGATCTAAAATCAGCATCCTATAGTGAGATAGCCACATCAATGTTTATAGCAGCACAATTTACAATAGCCAAGGTAAGGAAGCAACCAAGGTGCCCTTCATCAGATGAATAGATAAAGATTTATATACACAATGGAGTATTAGTCCACCATAAAGAAGAATGTAATTATGGCATTTGCTAGTAAATGAATGAAGATTATCATTCTAAGTGAAATAAGCCAGACTCAGAAAGCCAAAGGTCCAAGGTTTTCTCTGTATGTGAAAGCTAATCCAAAATAAGTGGGGTGGGGTGGGGCAGGGAGTCAGAGGGAAAAGAGGAAAATTTCATCAAAATAAAAGAAAGATTAGTGGACTAAATGAAGGGAACTGAGGGGGAAGTAGAAAGGTTGGGATAAAGGAAGAACAGCAGAATGAATCTGACCTATATTTCCTATGTATATATAAGAATATACCACAGTGAATCTCACAATCATGTATATCCACAAGACACCAACTATAAAAAAAGAAAAAAAAACTAAAAGTAAACAGTATAAAGATCTGTAGAGTGAAAGGAACAGCAGGAGAAGGAAAGGAAAGGAAATGGAAATACTAGGGACTGAATTAGAGCAAATTATATTCCATGTTTTTTTAAAATGATGTCAGAATGAATCTTAATGTTATATATAACTAAAAAATAAAAATAAAAAATTTTTAAAAATAAGATAAAAATCAATACATTTAAAATAATTAAATGAAATTAAAATAATTAACATTACAATTCAGGGACTGACTTATACCAACTACATTTTAAGTATTCAGCAGAGGTGGAAGATGTAGCCAGTATGACCAAATACATTTCCATTATCACAGAAACTTCTGTGATAGGACCCATCACTGATCAAAGAAAACAAATATGCTTGCGCTTATGAAGTTTAGGTTCTAGTGGTGGGAGGAAGATAAAAAAATACCATTATAAGTGACAATTAAATGCTATGTGGAAGCCAGGCATGGTGGCACGCATCTGTAATCCTAGCACTTTGGGGAGCTGAGACAAAGAATCACGAGTTCAAAGCCAGCCCCAGCAATGGTGAGGTGCTAAGCAACTCAGTGAGACCCTGTCTCTACATAAAACACAAAAGAGGGATGGGAATGTGGCTCAGTGGTCGAGTGCTCCACAGTTCAATCCCCAGCACCAAAAAAAAGGTATGTGGAACAGTTAAAGGCTAAGTGAAAAAAGAAAAATAGCACAGCTTTAGAGGGATCAGGAATAGAGAGATGGGAATTTTAAATATGGTAAGTCTTTAATATAAGAAAGCTACATTAAAGTAGAGACAGGCTATGAGTCCAAGAGCAAAGTGTTCCAAAGGAGAAAAACCTGCCAAGGTCCCTGGGCAGGCCTTTGTAGGGAGTAGCAGGCGCCCCTCCCCAGGGGTAGGGTTTGAAAAGAGGAAGATAAGTGAGTAAAATGTTAAAAGAACAGGAGAATAAGAAGCCCAGGCAGGGAGAAGGTCCTCCTTATTCCTCTCTGAAGACCTTGGACTTGTACTTGGATTGAATAGGAGGCCTTTGAGGTTTTGAGCAAAGGAGTGACATGTTTTAATATGATCTTTAAAGTAGTTCAGCAAAAAAAGACTATATGCAAAAATTATTTTTGTTTGTTTTAATTCAAGGTCATATTCAAAGACCCTACGTAACTGCTCTAGCAAATTGACTTTATTTACAAGTTTTGGTAACCACCAGAAGCATGTTAATGATACACACAAACCAAAGTCATTAAAATTTATCACTGTAAAATTCAGACACCTTTTCAGAGGCCCAATTAATATGCAGAGTCAGAAGGTCTTACAGGTTACCACCCAGAATTCAGAGTGATACTTGTTATAAACACTTCTAGCAAATCCTGAGGAATGCAAATCAGAATTGCTCAATTGCCCAAAAGATAAGTATCTCCATCTCCAAAGTCGTGGATTTTTTTTGCTACCAATTTTCACATATTTTTTGGAGATGTAGAAATCTGTTAAGTAGTTTCAGGTTTTCCTTTCTTACCCAACCCCACGTAAATTGGTTTCATCTACTTTACCATTCTAGTTAAATGCCAAAGCTTTGGAAATCAGATTATGGTTTTGGTTTAAGTTTGTTTTTCAGATTTCCCAGAAACAATGACACATTTTACCCGCAAGTAAGAATGTCCTTATCTTGTAGGTAATCCAAGTACAGTTCTATGAACTACAGGGCACTGTAGCCTGCCATCACCAGCCTTCAGGCCTGTGTACTCTAAAACAGGCACATGAAAGTGATATCGAACAAGAGAGTCCTAAGATGACTGAGAGCCATTGCCTGCAAAATTTATTCCTTAGGGACCACCACCAACCGTTATCCTGCCAGAGTTCTGGCAGAAAAATGCAGTAAGATCACCTTCAGTAAATTAAATCAAATGAACAATAAATCAAGGCTCGTCGAGTCACTGGAAACTAACTGCTCAGATGCTCATGGCAGGTAAGTGAATCAAGGAGCATCATTTTTATAAATCTGAGCACAGCATATTTGAACTGGAGAACATGTAAAGAGATTTTAGCAACCAAATTCTTACCAATTTGAATGATAGGAGTCTAGACCTGGAGTTGTTCTGATATTATTTAATTCATTCATTCAACAAATACATATTAAGAACTTCCAATAGGCAAGAACTCTAGCATATGCTGAAAATAAAGTATACATACAACAGTAGCTTGTCCACATGAAGATTATAGTTTCACTCTTAACCTCATCAGGGCTCCTTCTTGCAAGAACCTTTCAGAGATAAGAGACTTCAAGAGTTGTTGTTTTTTTTTTCTTTTTCTGTTTTATTTTTTGTACCAGGAATTGAACCCAGGGGTACTTAAGCACTGAGCCACATCCCAACAACCACCCCCCCAACCTCATTTTTCTTTAATACAAGTTCTTTGGGCACTATGTTTTTTTTTTTTGTTTTTTTTTTTTTGGTACTGGAGATTGAACTCAGGGGCACTGAACCACTGAGCCACATCCCCAGCCCTATTTTGTGTTTTATGTAGAGACAGGGTCTCACTGAGTTGCTTAGTGCCTCCCCGTTGCTGAGGCTGGCTTTGAACTCGCGATTCTCCTGTCTCAGCCTCCCAAAGTGCAGGGATTACAGACATGCGCCACCACGCCCGGCTTAATACAAGTTCTTGCTACGTTGCTTAGGGACTCCCTAAGTTGCGAAGGCTGGCTTTGAACCTGTGATACCCCTGCCTCAGCCTCCTGAGCCACTGAGATCAAGGGATCTTTTGAGGATGGAAAGGATGCAGAAACTACTTTAGAATAATAAGGAATAAGAGGCCTACTAGCGGAAGGTGAATCTAAACATGGTAAAAAATGTACATATACAGTAAGTTGTATATTCTTCTCCCTAAAGTCAGAGCATCTAAGAGCCTCTTTTGCTTCCCTCATCTAACCACAGAGTAACTCTTAAGAATTTGAAACACCTCTCCTCATTTCACCTTCTTTCTGATTCAGCAAAACCAGAAGGAGCAGAAAAAATCCATTTCCAGAGGCTGGACATTTTAAGACACTAGAAGTGAGCAAAAGATCTAAGAGGTCTAAGGAAGCAACTGTGGAGAACAGAAGAGCCTGTCTGCTGCAGACAAGGTTTAAAGGGACAGCCTAGAACAGGGGTGGGAGAAATACCCAACACAAGCTAAATATGGTGATTTAGTCACAGAAAACAGAACCAATACAAAAAATATAGATATATATGAAAGACTTCTTGTGAGGGATTGCCCTGCATAATTACATAGGCTGAAAAGACCTACTATCTGCTATCTATAACATCAAGGTCCAGGAAATCTGGTAGGATAGTCCCAGTCCAAGCCTGAAGGCTTGTGATGCAGCCACTATCAGAAATAGTTTCATAGACTCACAGAAAGTTAAACATAGCATGATCATATGACATAGAAATTCTAATTCTAGATATATAGACAAAAGAATTGAAAATAGGTACTATTACAGCTACACAGACATGCAAGTTTAAGAGTAGCACTACTCACACATAGCCAAAAGGTGAAAATAACCCAAAGTCCGGCAAGTCAAAAGACAAACTGTGGTATATACATACAACAGAATATTATTCAGTTCTAAAAGAGGAATGAAGTTCTGATATATGCTACGTTCTGGATAAACCTCAAAAACATACAAGTGAAAGAAGTCAGATACAAAAAGTCACATATTGTATGATTCCATTTATATAAAATATACAGAATACAGACTGGTGGCTGACAGGGGTCAGGGGAAATGAACAGAAAATGGTTAATACGTTTGGAGTTCTATTTTAGAGTGATGGAAATATTTTGGTTTCACAGCATTGTCAATGAACTAAATGCTATTAAACTGTTCACCTTAAAATGGTAAAAATATATGAATTTCATTTTAATAAATCTTTTAAATCATATAGTTTTTTGCATTCTATCCATCATAATTGTGGTTTTGAAATTATAAATCCATTTTGCATTATTTAACCATTTATAATCCTTGCCTCTCTTCCAAAAGAAAAATTGTAGTAAAACTGACACTAAATTTTGTAAACTACACAGCATCCACAATATATATACATATGTTAAGTATATGCATATTTTCTCCCCAAGGTAGTTGGAATTATTTTCTGTTGCTTGCAACCAAATAACTTTAGCTGATTAAAACTTAGTATGTCAGTGAGGAAGCCTGAATTCTGATTTTAGGTCTGCATCTAATTAGCTGTTAATCTCAGGAGATGTTATTCAAACTATTTGGATTTGACCTTCCTCATCTGTAAATTGAAAAGATTAATCCAGATTGTTCCTAAGGGTTTAGAATTCCATGGAGGACATAAAATAACTAACATTTATTTTCTTTATATTATCCAAGAAGAAGTCTCTATCAGATAGTGGTGGTTTGATATTGTTTAAGTAAAAGCAAATTTTCAAGGTCCTGATTTTGCAGCAGGACCTTGTTGATGTTGTTTTCTCTCTAAGGAACTTTCCTTCCCCCTTGACTCCTCCCCCTTTGCTCTTCTGGCTCCCCAGTAAAGTTCAGCATTCCAGTTGCAATAGATAAAATCCCTCAAAGGTCTTCAGTGTGACTTTTTCATCTCACTGATGTGAAAAGGCAAATCAAATGAAATGGTCAGAGACAATACCTAAAATTGAAAGTTGCATTTAACCAACCATTCGGACAGTGGTACAGAGGCCCCTCAAGGGCACTTCAAAAGTTCCTTTCGTGATTCAGAGGGCTGGACAATAAATTGCCCAAAGAAGCCTGGCTTTCTGCCTGAACTAGGCTGTCATATGCCTTTCCTTTCTAAAAGCAACAAAAATGGTTTCTATCTATTGTCTTCTAAAGATGAGTTTTAAATTATTAAGAATAAAGAAAAGAGAAATAACGTAAGTGTTACATCCAAAAGCTACAGAAGCACTGTTGGGGAAGCTTGAGAAGTTTATTAGGTCAATCTAGGCTCTAATATACTCAGATTATTGATTTAAACCTGTAAGCACAATAAATCACAGTGGCCATGGAGGTGGTACCAGCTGAAAGTGAACACAGATCAATTATCTGAGAGTTCTGAGCTTTCTCACTAGCTTGCCATTATAAAATCACTTTCGTGGTTCCACCTCAAAGAGCAGTCTTCTTTTTTTTATGTATTTAAAAAAAATAACTTCAGCCACCCAGAAAAGCGCCATGAGACTAGAGTGGTTATATTCAACTCCACTATCAGAGACTTGGATTTGAGTTCAAGATCCACCCAGGGATGATGGTTGGCCTCACTGTGCTTTATTCTTCATCTGTAAAGCAGGGGAAATAACTGTTTCCCAAAGCCTGGTACACATAGAGCTAAAAAATTATGAAATTAAATAGATGGTACAGGAGTGGCTTTCTTTTTATTTTAAAAATTATGTATTTAATTTCAAGCATATTAAAATACTTACATAGCACATCAAGTTAGTTAACTGACATTATCTCTTAGGACAAGTTTTTTTTTTGTTTTTTTGGTACCTGGGATTGAACTCAGGGGTACTCGACCACTGAGCCACATCCCCAGCCCTATTTTGTGTATTATTTAGAGACAGGGTCTCACTGAGTTGCTTAGCGCCTCGCCATTGCTGAGGCTAGCTTTGATTCTCTTGTCTCAGCCTCCCAAAGTGCTGGGATTACAGGCGTGCACCACCACACCCAGCTAGGACAAATCTTAAGGAAAAGAAAAAGTAAATTCCAAATAGCCCTAGTTGATGAGGGAAAGTTTCTTAGAGAAACAACAACAAGAGAGCCCAGGTAATAAATACGAAAGAAGCAACAATTAGAAATTGTGACTTTTGCAATAACTTAATTAAATAATCAGTTTAGGTAACAATCATCACAAAAAAAATTACAGTGGAACTCTGAAATGGAATAGTCTGGTTGTCTCCTGCCCAACCCACTGATGAATCTTAGCATCACTGAAAGAGGTTTGAAAAAACAGTGGCTCCTTCTGATAAAGAATGTGCAAAGAATAGACTCACTGAAGCACTCTTGCCACAAATACTCCCATTAATCAAATCTAGAGATAATTTCCATTACAGGAAATGGTGGAGAGGACAAGTAACCCTATAAGAAGCCAGAATATGTGACCTCTATAGAACAACAGACACTGTTTCTGTAACAAATCTACAGCACCTGGAGGCAAGATTTTTCTACAGTAAGAGACTAAAGGGATATATATATATTATAATGTAACATACAGACCTTGTTTGAATTAGAGGAAAAAAAAAGATAAACAGTGAATCATATTTTCCAGCCAGCTGGGAAAGTTCCGTTGTTAAACAGGGTAAGATAATACCAAATAATTACTGTTAATTTTGCTAGATATGATAATGGCATTTTAGTTAAGCACAAAACTGTCCATATATTTTAGAGCTGCATTCTAAACATGAGATGAAAGTGGTGTCTTCACTTTCTTTAAAATACTTAAGAAGAGGAAAGGCAAATGAGAAAAAGAAGTGGAGACAAAAGTTTAAGATTATGTGTCCAAAATCTTGATCATGACTGAATCTAAATGTGAGATGCTATATAATTTTTAGGGATCAAAGAAATATAAAAATGCAGGGCCTCTTTTTCATAAGTTAAAATTTTCTAAACAATAACAGAAGAACAGCAAACCAAATGTGGGACCCTAAGAAGTTTTGGATCCTGATCTGTCTGTGTATTTGGCAAGTGAATTTTTGCTGACTATTTTCTCTGTATTTAGAAATTTTCCATAGTAATTTAAAGGGGTTCACTTAAATAAAAAATGAAGACGGTAAAGTTGATACAGAAAAATGTCAAAAATCATAAAATTTAGAGATATGGAGCTGTGATATCCAAAATATTAAATCATAAAAAGTATTTGGAATTGTAGTTAGTTCATAGCAAATACTGACTGTAGCTCCTGATACTGATGCTACTCCTACCTTTACTATTTTTACAAAGACTACACTTGGATCTAATGACAAATACCAGAATTTCTAACATTTCCTAGAAAGATGACATGCAAGACACAGTAAAGTCCTTTCTGGGAGAACAACCTACGTACAGTAAGTCTTAAACTTAATTCTAACCAATATGTTTTATTATATTTTGCTCTTTTATATACTACAGTCTCTCCAAAAGTTTTTATGAGGGATTTTCTGTCTTTCTATAGCTTCATACATGCTAGGCACATGCTAGGCACATGCTCTACTACTGAGTTATACCCCTAACCCTATAAGGAATTTTTGCTGCCCTTAGAATGGAATATTACTACCACCTCAAACATTCTTTTGAAAGCCAGGCTCTTCTTTGTAGGTCAACTAATATCACTTATGGTAGCAAAGAATAAGCAGCTGAGTGAAATAAATTTCTGTGGATGTGAATCTTGGTGAATAATGCTTTGGTCCCCCCACCCTTGGGTGAGAAAAGCCATCTACAGACTTCAAAGGGGAATCTTACTCTCTCTTTAAATGTCCAAATTAAGCCTCCCCTACCAGCCTTTCTTATTACAGTACTTTATATAGGTTTACATAAAGAATTAGTGCCAAAAGGAGTTAAAAATATAATGTTACAGGAAAGGTAGTTTCCTGCTTTGGATTAAAACCTTCTCAAAAGAAATAAAATGTAAAAGTTAGATTATTGTATATGACCTAAAACATTTGCTGAACTTCAATAAAATGTGTATAAACTTACAAAGTTCAGAGGTCTTGATAAATGGTGCTAGAGAAACTGGATATCTACACGCAGGAGACTGTACAAAAATCAACCCAATATGGATCAAAGATCTAAATGTTAAGACCTGCAACTGAAACTGCTAGAAGAAGACAGAAGGGAAACACATCAAGAAATCAGTATCAGCAATAACGTTCTAGAAAGGACCCACAAAGCACAAGAAACAAATGTAAAAGCAGATGAATAGGATTACATCAAACTAAAAATCTTCTGCACAGTAAAGAAAACAACAAACAGAATGAAGAAACAACCTACAGAATTTTTCTGTGTGACTTCTCATTTGGATTCTTACTGAAAAGCAACAACAAAAGGACAGTTAGGAAAATGTGAAGATGGATTGAGGATTAAAAAATATTAATAAGTTATTGTAGCAAATTATAACAAAAATGTTGAGAATGATGAGATTTTCTAAATATCTGCATGGTATCCCCTGCTTTGGCTCCACAGTTACCTTTTCTCTCCCTACTGTTATTCTTGGGTTATTTTTAGCTTCCATGTTTCACTGGCTAAAATACCTAAATTTTTCTAGAAGCTACATATGTGGCAAATGACAGTCCTTCAAAATGTTTTTGATGGATGTTTGTTGAAGAATAGTAAATATACAAATTTTAAGCCAAAAAAGAAATATAACACATGCAAAGTTAGGTAGAGGGAGTCTAAAGTCCTTCTGCACAAAATGTGGAAGCTAATCTAAGACATTTATCAAGGAGTTGTGTGTGAACCTTTTGCCAAAGTTGATTCATGAAGTACAGTGGAAGTTACATCACATCAGATGATGAGTGAGAAAGCACATCTGCTCTATGGAGATGCTCTCTAAACACATGTTCTAATAATTTCCATATGCCACCAGAAGACAGAAGTTTGAGAAAACCAGCAAGGATACAATCTTTGAAATAATCCTTTTAGTGGAGCCTTAATGTAAATAATGTCAATATTCCCTTTAAATCCAGTGTCCTCAGAAAGCTTTATAAATGTATGCCCTAAATGGGGAGATCATTGTACTTTGTTTCACAATATCCCTCATACAGGATATAAGGCATATACAAATTCTACCTAATAACCAATCTCAGTAAGCATAATTTATTAAAGTTTAATTATGTACCAACTACCACACTCATCTTTCCAGGGATGCCAAAGTTGACTAAACTCTGATGCAGCAGTTCTACAGCTTGACCTATAACATATCCATAATTAATCCTAGCCACAATCCTGCCAAATAAATATCACCTTATTCACACTTCTGGGACAAAGAATATGAGGTTAGAGACGCTTAGTAGCAAGCCCAAACCAGAGAGCCAAAAGAGAGAATATCCAGGACTCATACCCAAGGCCATGAAAGACCAATGATTGAGCTCATGTTTTTAACCTAAGCACACCAGTGCTAAACAAATGATCTATGATGAAACACCATGATTTTGTTTTGTTTTATTTCCCCTATCTGCCATTGATAGCTGTTTGCCAAATTCAATGAAAATGAGTCACTGGAAAAATGAATTAAAAATAAAGGCATTCAAAGTCAAAGTCCAAATTTGTTATTATTAGATTCAACAGGCAAATTTACTATGTCAAATTGTACATGAGTTTCTAAATCCTTTCTTTCAATTTCTGTGCTTAATTTGTCACACAATGGGAATAGGACAAGGACAACACTTTGAGCAGTGTGGTGCTATACTATATTGTTAGATCCATGCATAGACTGAATACTAATTATAATAAAGTTCCAAGATTCTTCCATCTGTTGAGAGGCTGATCATTCTTTTAAATGCTAGTTAATCCATTATTAAAAATTAAGATAACTGTCAAATGTTTTTTTCTGTCCTAAAAACATCAGATACCCGACATGGGTTCCAAAGTCAACAAAAATAGGGAGATTTTTTAATTCTGTGCTGCTTTATAATATAATTGCAGTGGTATTTTGATAAATATTAAAAGCAAAAAAATGTGGAACTATGAAATACATTCCCACACCAAAGGAACACTAAATAATAGCCAAGAAAGGCAAAGGGGACAGGAGGCACCAGATACCCCTTCTTCCTAGCCTCTTCAATGGAAAGACTCTCTTTCAAATACATCCTGAAAGGTGAGTAGCTGTTGGAAAACTGAAAATAAGTACTTAAGAGAACTCAAGTACAAGGTGACACATGGAATTCTTCAACCTGCCATGCCTTTTGAGAAGTTCTTAGTTAAATAACAAAAGTGACACCTACAATGTATTCACACACAAAAACTATGTCATGGAAAGAAAAGGGGATGGTGATGGGGGGTGGGGAGATTCTGTTTTTTGGAATTTTAAAAAACTTGTGTGAAAGTTCCAGGTTAATTTTTTTGTTTTAAAGTCATCATAGCTCATGTGGCCTTGGTATGAGTTGGTGGGTCAAGTCCATGGCTTCTCTGGCTACTCAAGAAATTAATGAGGGAGGGCAAGGAAGGGCACAATACAGAGGAGAGAAATTACTAGACAGGAGTCAGCAGTCCAGAGCAAACCCAATTTGAAGGAAACAATTAGAAATTGGCACAAGTCCCAAATCAATAAGCGGAGGTAGCTGTGGGCACTGAGCATAATGGCTGGGTAATGAAAACTAAACTGCAGGTAAGCAAGCCCTGGGAAAGGAGCACTCTTCAGGGTCTCTCTAGCTGAGGACAGGGTCATCCACTGGCAGGCTGGAAAAGACACGTCTGAATAGGCTCTCACAGCCCAGCTAGTCACTGATGTCAGGGCCTCTGTGAATGAACAGTACTGGTGCGGTTTTCCAAAACCCAGTGAGTAATAAAGTCCTCACATCTCACCTTGTCAACCCCCAAGTGCAGTCCCAACAGGAAAAACACTTCTTACAGAATATGCCATGGAATCAAAGAGCTTTGCAACTGTATTTCCCATTAGCTGTAATGGAGACTGTGCTAATAAATTCCCCCAGCTCTGGGCTGAACAGGTGTAATTCAGTAATGTAGCTGTAATTGAGTGATGTCAACTCAATATAATTTGTAATGTTTTTCTAACAAATTATCTCATTTTTTCTCCTGAAAAAAGGTATCTGTGATTCCATGTGATAAGTTGTTTTAAAAGGCTGACATACAGTGCTAATGATAAAGATCTTTAATTGGTGGAAATGTTAATAGTAGCATCAGCTAAGAATTATCTTAGCTGATTCTTTATACACTATTAACCTTTTAAACATAACAAGCTTTCATTTTCAACCAGCAAATGTTTTGAATTTCTGACTCATAGTCCATAGATATTTCTGTATTCCATCACTGTGACTGTTCTCTTGGAGAGTTTCCTTATAAGCCCAGCAAATTAACATTCCCTTCCCTGAATCATTCTCCAGCCAGATCCACACACCGCCTCCTTTGTGCCTATGAGATGGCTGGTCTCTCAGTATGGGCCTCCATCTCCTCATCATTCCGTGGCTGCTGTCCCTCAAGCCCCGGCCAAAATCCTCCTTCTCCATGAATCTCTCCAGACCTACAGGCAGGATTACTCTCAAGTCCCATACTTTTAGGGTACTTTAGGGTCCTGCTGTTATTACAATGTTACACGTCAAGTCCCCCTGCTACATGTTATTTCCTTATTGCTGCTAAGGGCCACTGACTCTTGGGATTCAACTCCTGCCTCAGGGAGAACCTTCCTTGATCAGGATGCATTACCCATGCATTTTCATAGCTCTGTATTCCTTTCCTTTGTTGCACTAACCACAGGTGTCATTAGTATCATTTGTGTCTCTTTTCCACTAAGATTAGGCTACAGGCCAGGCATATGCAGGGGGATTTAGGTTTTTCCTAAATCAAGTAGCATACACATGCTACTGCATATTTGAAGAAAGAATGAATGAGTGAAAGGATGAATGAACAAACACTACCTCAATGTCTCTCCCTCTCTCTGTCTTTTCTACCACATTGTGAACTCAAAGGCAATGTACTCCTCATTGTAGTCATCAAAGTGCCTAACTGGGGTCTTGCACAGAATGGAAAGGATCAAAACTTCATTGAACTAAACTGAGTTTATGCTAATGTAGTATTATCATGAGTTTGTCCATGGAAAATAGAGTCCCCAATGCTTAATGTGCTTTATATCACCTACTAAACATTGATACTCATGAAGCTCTACCATGTGCCAGCCACTCTACAGAGTACTGTGCAACAGAAGAAAATGAAATTTACAACCAAGTACTCTACAGATTCAGGTAGTTCCCATGTATGACTACATGTGTGCATTCATGCCAGGTACTGGAGGAATTCTGGAAGTTAATTGAACACAGATGCTGTCCTCAGAGAGCTCAGGGTCTAGCAGAGGAGATACAGGTGAAGGGAAAATATCAGGAGGTACCCATGAGTAACATAAGAGGGGTCACAATAAAGACTCCAGGTGTTGAAATGAGGGCCAAGAAGATACAGGATTAAGTGAGCAGTGTTAATTTTTTTCAATTTATTTATTCTAATTAGGTATACATGACAGAAGAATGCATTTTGATTCATTGTACATAAATGGAGTACAACTTTTCATTTCTCTGGTTGTACACAATATAGAATTACACCATATGTACAGTCATACATGTACCTAGGGCATTGTTGTCCATCTCATTCCACCATCTTTCCTGCCCCCATGTCCCATCCCCTCCCTTCTCTCCCCTTTAACCAAAGTTTCTCCATTCTTCCAATGCCTCCTCCCCCATTATGGATCAGCATCCACTTATCAGAGAGAATATTCAGCCTTTGGTTTTGTGGGGTTGGCTTACTTCGCCTAGCATAACGTTCTCTAACTCCATTCATTTACCTGCATATGTCATAATTTTATTCTCTTTGAATGCTGAATAATATTCCATTGTGTATATACACCACAATTTCTTTATCCATTCATCTATTGAAGGACATCTAGGTTGGTTCCACAGTTTAGCTCTTGTGATTGAGCTGCTATAAACATTGAAGTGGCTGCATCACTGTAGTATGCTGTTTTTAAGTCCTCTGGGTATAGACTGAGGAGAGGGATAGATGGGTTAAATGGTGGTTTCATTCCACTTTTTCTGGGGAATCTCCATACTGTTTTCCAGATTAGTTGCACCAATTTGCAAGCACACCAGCAATGTATGAGAGTGCCTTTTCCTCCACATTCTCACCAACACTTGTTTGTATTCTTGATAACTTGTTGTTTGTATTCTGCCATTCTGACTGGCGTGAGATGAAATCTTAGTTTTAATTTGCATTTCTCTAATGGCTAGAGATATTGAACACTTTTTCATGTATTTGTCGTTCAATTGTATATCTTCCTCTAAGAAGTGTCTGTTGAGCTCTGAGCCCATTTATTGATTGGGTTGTTTGTTTTTTTCCATGTTAAGTTTTTTGAGTTCTTTATATGTCTTGGAGATCAGTGCTCTATCTGATGTGCATGTAGCAAAAATTTGCTCCCAGAATGCAGGCTCTCTGCTGCTTATCTCATTGATTATTACTTTTGCTGAGAAGCAATTTTTTAGCTTGAATCCAACCCATTTATTGATTATTTTTATTTCTTGAGCTTAGGAGTCTTGTTAAGGAAGTTGATGCTTAATCTGATGTGACGTTGATTGGGGCCTACTTTTTCCTCAATTAGGTACAGGGTCTCTGGTCTAATTCCTAGGTCCTTGATCCACTTTGAGTTGAGTTTTGTGCATGGTGAGAGATAGGGGTTTATTTTCATTTTGCTGCATATGGATTTCCATATTTTGTTTTTCATCTCAAATTTTAGTAATTTGAGTTTTCTTTCTCCTTTTCATTAGAGTGGCTAAAAGTTATCAATTTTATTTATCTTTTCAAAGAAACAGCTTTTTTTTGGTCAGTTTTTTGAATTGTTTCCTTTGTTTCAATTTCATTGATTTCTGCCTTGATTTTAATTATTTTCTGTCTTTTACTACTTTTGGAGTTGGTTTGTTCTTCTTTTTCTAGGGCTTTGAGATGTAATGTCAGGTAGTTTATTTGTTAACTTTTTCTTCCTTTAATTAATGAGCTTAATGGAATAAACTTTTCTTCTTAGCACTGCCTTCATAGGGTCCCAGAAATTTTGATATGTTGTACTGGAGTTCTCATTTACCTCTAAGAATTTTTTTATCTGGGCTGGGATTGTGGCTCAGTGGTAGAGTACTTGCCTCGCAAGTGGGAGGCACTAGGTTCGATCCTCAGCACCGCATATAAATGAATAAATAAAGGTCAATCAAGAACTAAAAAAAAAAAAAAAAACTTAAAAAAAAAGAATTTTTTTATCTCCACTCTGATGTCTTCTGTTATCCGTGCATCATTCAATAGCATATTATTTAGTCTCCAAGTGATGGAGTAGCTTCTATTTTTTATTTTATCATTGATTTCTAATTTGATTCCATTATGGTCTGGTAGAATGCAGGGTAGTATTTCTAATTTTTTGTATTGACTAAGACTTGCTTTGTGGCATAACATATGGTCTATTTTAGAGAAGCATCTGTGTGCTGCTAAGAAAAAAAGTATATTCATCTGTTGATTGATGAAATATTCTGTATATGTCTGTTAATTCTAAATTATTGATTGTATTATTGAGTTCTATGGTTTCTTTGTTTAGTTTTTATTTGGAAGATTTGTTCAGTGGGGAGAGAAATGTGTTAAAGTCACTCAGTATTATTGTGTTGTGGTCTTTGATTCTTGAAATTGAGAAGAATTTGTTTGATACACATGGATGTTCCATTGTTCGGGGCATAGATATTTATGATTGTTATGTCTTGTTGATATATGGTTCCCTTAAGCAATATGAAATGACCTTCTTTATCCCTCTGACTATCTTTAGTTTGAAATCTACTTTATCTGATAAGAGGATGGAAACCCCTGCTTGTTTATGTGGTCCATTTGAGTGGTATGTTTTTTCCCATCCTTTCACCTTCAGTCTATGGATGTCTTTTTCTATGAGATAAGTCTCTTGAAGGCAGCATATTGTTGGGTCTTTTTTTTAATCCAATCTGCCAGTCTATGTCTTTTAATTGATGAGTTTAGGCCATTAACATTCAGGGTTATTACTGAAATACAGTTGGTATTCCTGTTCATTTTGGCTTATTTTTGGTTTTTAACTTGACTTGGTTTCTCCTTTGATTAGCTTTTTCTTTAGGGTGGTTCCTCCCTTTGCCAATTTTCATTTTTCTTTTTCATTTCCTCCTCATGGAATATTTTGCCAAGAATGTTCCCTAGTGCAGGCTTTCTCACTGTAAATTCTTTTAACTTTTGTTTATCATAGAAAGTTTTATTTCATCATCAAATCTGAAGCTTACTTTTGGTGAATATAAGTTTCTTGGTTGGCACCCATTTTCTTTCAGATCTTGGTATAGGTTGTTCCAGGATCCCCTGGCTTTGAGGGTCTGGGTTGAGAAATCTGCTAAATTCCGAATTGGTTTCCCCCTGTATGTAATCTGAACCTTCTCTTTTACATCTTTTGAAATTCTATCCTTAATATGTATGGTAGGCATTTTCATGATAATGTGCCTTGGTGTGGACCTGTTGTAGTTTTGTACATTTGGGGTCCTATAAGCCTCTTGTATTTGATTTTCCAATTCATTCTTCATATTTGGGAAATTTTCTGATATTATTTCATTGAAGAAATTGTGCATTCCTGTGGTTTGTATCTCTGTGCCTTCCTCTATCCCGATAATTCTTAGATTTAGTCTTTTCATGTTATCCCATAATTCTTGGATGTTCTGTTCATGATTTCTTACCATCTCCATTTTCATTGTGTGGTCAACTTTATTTTCAAGATTATATATTTGGTCTTCATTGTCTGAAGTTCTGTCTCCAAGTTATCTAATTTGTTGATGATGCTTTCTATTGAATTTTTTAATTTGGTTTATTGTTTCCTTCACTTCAAGGATTTCTCCTTGTTTTTTTTTTTTTTCAGAGTCTCTATATCTTTCTTGAAATAAACTTTTCCTCCTTGTATTTGCTCTCTTATTTCTTTGTTGGAGTGATCAATTGTTGCCTGTATTTGCTCTCTAATCTCTTTGTTGGATTGATCAATTGTTGCCTATATTTGCTCTCTTATACTATCCTGTGCTTCACAGATCATTTTAATTATGTATATTCTGAATTCCTTCTCTGCAATTTCATCTACTATTTTGTCAATGGATTCTATTATTATAGCATCTTGGTTTGTTTGGGGCATTTTCTTCCCTTGTTTTTTATGTTGTTCATGTGTCTTCCCCTATAGCAGTGCCAACCTGAGGTATTATAGTTTCTACCCTATAATCTTACAGTGTCCCTGCAGGTTACCAATATCTCATCTCTGGTGTAACCCAGCCTTGGGGATGGTATTCCCCATTCTGGATGTTGTCTCTAGACAGAAACAGGAATAGCCCTGCATTGGTAGATGGGGGGTCACAGCATGGTCTGTCTCCTCCTCCCCGCATAAGGCCAGGGTCAGTCTCCTCCACCTCCTCCCTGCAATGAGCTGGGGTATTATTTTTTTTTTATTTGAATTTTATTCAGATGGAGATTGGGATTGGGGATGTAGCAAAAAAGAAATGAGGCTGGAGAGCAAGGACATTTATTTTTTGGTGTACGAGATTTTTATGAGCTACTATGTGAGGCATTGGAAATTCAGTGATAAGTAAATCTAAGTCCACTGTCAACAAAGCTTATATTCTAATAGTGCAGACTGATAAAAGCAAATAAGCAATGATGCTGGGTGGTGATGGATGCTCTGAAGAAAAACAGTACAGAGTTCGGGGTAAGAGGCCAAGCTAAGGGAGTGCTATCCTAAACAGAGTGATAAGAGTAGGCCTCCTCACTTAACAATGACCTGAATAGAGAGAGAGAGAGAGAGAGAGAGATGCAGTATTGTGTGGGAAGAGCATTCCCAGAAAAAAGAACAATAATCCTGTCCAGAGGAGGGCATGCCAATCCATTTCTTTTCATGGAGTCTTTGTTCACAATGTTCCTGGGTGTCACATGTCCTTGATAAGACTTTTTAATTTTTGTTTTTATTGAGCTAATACTCATTTAAAATTTTTCATACATATTATGGAGCAGCTACATAGCACTGAAAGTATGGACATCAGTACCTGTGCATGGGTTTACATTTGCATTTATAATTGTGATGCTATCAGGTAGTACTATTTTAATTGTCACAAGCCAAAGATAAAAGGCTTGCTGCTTAAATCATGTGTTCATGTCCCAAATCCTTGGAGTAGAGGAGGAGTACAAATGAAATGCCCCAATACTAGCAGCTGAAAGTGTTAGGAGTCATCACACAGCCCAGGCTAATACAGGCATGACAAGCTGTATGAACAATAGACAAAACAGACATCTCATATTTATATTTTCAAAGATGTTTCTGTTTAAACAAAACAACATCACCCATCATGTTAAATTAATGTTGCTAATCTAAATTTGATTTTGCCATTTTGATTGCATTTAATTTGAAAATGTGTTTTATATTTGTCTAAGAACTATGTACATAAAACTTTATATCTAGTTCTTACATTTTTACATGTTTCAGTTATCCAATGATAAAAAAATTATGTGAATGAGTTTTCCTCTTTAAATAGTATCCATACCTTATTCAAGATAAAAGTAGTGGTGGAACAGTCTGTTTTCTTGAACCACCACCAGGTAATAGCTCTTGGCAATTTCCAATGGACCACATAGCTGCTATAAGAAAGAAAGGTGAATCTTTTTGGTAGGAAACAATTTCACAAATCAGATACTCCTAATAACTATAATTTTTCTTCTGTATGTGTAAGAGCACAAAGGCCATAATTTTTTTAAATATATTTGCTTTTGTTTTTGTTTTTTTATTTATTGTTTTTATATGGGGCTGAGGATCAAACCCAGTGCTTCACATGTGCAAGGCAAGCGCTCTGCCACTGAGCCACAACCCCAGCCCCAAAGGCCATAATTTATGCAACACATAGGTTAAGTCTCCTTCAGAACATCCAGCCTATTCTAACATTAAATACAGAAAAGTACATGGAGGGAAGAGAGCGGGGAAAGATTCTGTAATGGAAGGTTCACTGCACTCTAGTGGCAGATTAAATAAAGAGCCAGATAAAAAAGCCAAGCCTCACTCAAAATGCAAAATAACTCCAGATAAACATATTTCCCCTGCAAGGAAAGGTTTATCTTGCAACACTAGGCTATGCCAAGAAAAGTGAATGAAAATTAAGACTCTGAAAAGCTCAGGCAGTTTATGGGGAAGGCTCTTTGGTCAAAGAACCTTGACCAAACATAAGCTACTCTCAGTAGCTGAGAGTGGGCATCTTAGAATCGAACTAAAGGGAGTTCAAGAATCACCTCCAATAGCAATCAGCTCTGAGACCTGAGCAAGTTCTTCAATGTCACAGGAAAAAACCAACATAAATAATACCTATATTATAAGGTTACTGCGACAGATTCAGTGAGATAAACCATTTAGACCACTTAGAATGTTACCTAGCATGTAGTGAGCACTCCATAAATAAGAACTATACTGTATATGATGCTACAGTGCTATGATTATACATGAGTAGATCTCCACGGATGACCCAACAGACTATTTTACTCAATTCTACAGCCCTGGAACAATGCCTCTATCTTTTCTATACTCCATGATGATTTCTGATAATTAATCATATATACACTTATAAAGTAGACTTAATATTATTCTTAAAATAACATTATTCTCACTATTCTCCACCCTACAGTTTCTAATGACAAAAGATACGGATGAGACTACAGAGGTACATAACCCAATCACCTTACAGAATTAATGCTATTATTTTTCCTGTTTTACAGATCAACAAGTAAGGTCCACAGAAGAGGAAGGATTTGTACCAGGACACACAGCACATGCGTGGTGCAGCCAGGATTTGGATCAGACAGTCTGGATCCAGAATCCACCTTCTTAATCACCACATAACAGAATTCCTCTAGGTATGTATCCTTCCTCAGGGTCCAGTAAAAAGAAACTCTGGGAACTGCTGTTCACATAATTATTTATTCCTCTAGGTTCTCCAACTTCTAGCCCAGAAAACTAGGGTGTTTCATTCCCCTAAGTTACAATTTATTGTTAGGTTGTTAGCTAATCACAGTGTTATAACAACATTTGTGAATGAAACAACTTGAAAATACTGTCCAAAATTTAATTCCAAAAAAAAAAGAGGATGCTTTGCTTTTGTTAGATAATCACAGACATTTTGTTCAATGTGTTTGCCCCCACTCCCCATTTTTGTTTCCCTCTTTTGGCCAGAAAGCCCTGAAACTGAAAAGCTCTGGCTTTTCAGTTAGATTTAATATCTAAAAATTTAATACCTAAAAATTGAAAATCTTTTAATTTTGGGTACCTGGTTGTACCCATTCCTGTTTTTGTTGTTGTTTTTAAGGAGTCTCTGTCAGCACATATCCTTTTTTCAAATTACCTCATCAGAGTAATATTTTTCTTTGTAAACAGCAACATATTGTTTTTGAAGTAGAGGAAATACAGACCTTAAATGTTTCAAGGATTCCCTGCCCCCAACCGAGCTTTAAATGTGGCAAATGGCTACTCTCTTTGAGGCATGGAGACACTAGCCTTTGAGGGCAGGGAACAACTGTGCTCTGTACTTTCGACAGCTGGATAGGCTGCAGCTCCACACCACAGTGGAGTCACTTGGGAGACATCCTTGTGACTTAGCAAAGAAAATCATGGCAGAGGGAAATTTGTCTTCAGCTAGAGCTTTTCTAGCAGTAGCTGCAACAGTTGAGCCCTATCATGTGTGTGTGCTCCTCGTTAGAAACCACATTATGGGTCATCATCTCCCTTGCAGCTGTAAGCAAAGGCAGCACCCTGGAATCGCCCTATGGTCCAGATGTGTGACTGATGACTAGTACTCTGGCTTCATGCTTGATACTTGGCCTTCATACTTACATGAACCGGCTCTGAAAGACACACCACTGTCACAGATGTATGGGGACAGATTAAGCTCCAGATGGAAGGCTGTCAATGTCAATCAGTCACTGTTCTTATAGCCTGGCTGATTTTCATCTAAGCAAAACAGAGGATGAATCTGAGGCTCTCAATTCTTTACCTCAATTAAGTCTTAGGACTGGAGGTCAAGTTTCTGGTTTCCTGGGCATTTCCCTGCAAATACTTATTTTTGCCCCACCTCTGCCAATGCATGCATCGTTTCTTCTTTCATGTCTTCTCATTTCCAAGTGACTGTTCACTATTCTGCCAAAGGTTCCAGCTATTCAATGAACTATACATTATTGTCACATCAGCTGTCTCATAAAGAGATAAAATCTGGATCAAATACAGGTCTTGTTGTCAGGGGAGAAGAGATAAGGTAAAGAATTAGTAGGGGAGCTGGCAAGAGGAGTGAGATGATGGAAGTTTACAAAACATTTAGGAGGTTATTGAACACCTGCCTTCCCCCTCACCCCCCCCCCTTGGATTCTCTGGATCTGCCAGTTTCACCAGTCTGTTTTATGTTGCTGTGGTGATGTATGTCCAGTTCAAGGCTATTGACTTTGTGCCTTGGTTACAGGTAAGAGCCTCTGCATTTCCTGGCCTTATACCTCCAGTCACTTGTATCCTCTCTTAGCTTAAAATTTTAAAAATATGCATATGTTATTTCATAGCAGAAGAATTTCATTACTTGTCATAAATTTCTATGCTTGACTCCAGAAGCCTACAGGAACTTTTAAATTCATTTTTCAGTTATTTCTGCATTTTTCTAGAAACTTGTACTACTACTACTAATGTTTTATAAATGATGTACCTAAAGTAATTTGCTTAATCTTCATGATTATCTAAAGGGGAGATATCATTATTAACCTTTTTTATAGTTGAAACAACCAAGGTCTGGAGAAATCCATGGACTTGCTTGAACATACAGCTCAATAACAATGCAGCCAGGATTACAGTCTAGAAACTTTGTTTGTAACCTCCACAAGGCACTGTTCCTCAGGGGGAGCATTACAACTCCATAGGTTTCCATTCCAAACTCTCAAATGTAAAATACTAGTTATAGGTATATAAGTCATTGCAAAATATGTATAAATGAAGATAAGGGTAAATTTTGCCTCCTCTCCCTCCATGCCCCTCCTCTCTCATCTTAGCCTTACAATTTCACTTCCCAAAGAAGTCAATATTAACAAACAATATGGTAATATATCAATTTTCCATGCAGACATTTTTACACATTTATATGTTTACACTCTGTTCTGCCACATGCTTGATGTCTTTTCACATCAATTCATAGAGATATATGGGGTTCTTTTTATTAATGGCTGCACAACAGTATCAATGCATAGACACATAATACTACATTTAACTAGTTCTTCATGGACATTGGGTTTACTTCTAATTTTTCACTGCTATTAACAATGCTGCAATGAACTTCTTTATATCCTTGGTCAAGTGTATCTAGAGAAAATGTTGGTGTTTCAAATTCAAAGAATTTCTAGATCAAAACATTTCAGTCTTGGGCTGATGATACCAAACTGCTCATTCTAGAACTTACCGTACTGATTTAGATTTGCAACAGGGCACATGTGCCTCGATCCCACAGTTTCGCCCATGGTGCTTAGCATCCCAACCAAATGATTTTTGTTTTGTTACAAAAAAAAAAATGGGGTTATAATGAATTCCATAAGGTCTCCTTTGGGATTCCTAATTTACTAGAATCTATTTGATCTGTCTCAAGAATGAAATAAAGCAACAACAAAATGCAAAATATATTTTTGCCTCCCCCAAACAAATCTTCTAATCTGAGTTATTTATATGGTGCCTTCTGGTTCTCTCCTGACTGAGTTATAGATAGATGGATCTCATGGAATCTACACCAAAAAAAAAAAAAAAAAAAAAAAAAAAAAAGAAGAAGAAGAAGAAGAGAAAGAAAGAAAAGAAATAAAAAGTCTTTGGTAGGGAAATTATGACTCTCCAGGTTCAGTAAAGACATCAAAAATTGTCTCCCATGTCCCCAAGCATCAACTAAAATATCCACTGCTTTTTGACAATATAAATGCAGAATATGCCCTGGTCTGAATAGAAATGAACAAATCTTGAGTGCAGAACTGAATTTCTGGGAATTGTATAGGTTACCTGGGGGCATGAATTAGATGGATCTGATTCTATCTGGAAAGAGTAGAAAAAGTTATTCCGGGTGGTTATTGCCCCTCAAGCACGGCCCCTCAGACTATCCTCTTCTAGTCCCATCCAGCAGCTCCACTCACTGAAAATGATGTTTTGCATTCCTAAGTGGCACCTCCAAGGACTAACTGATATAATTAATACAGACACAGAGATCTCATCACCTTCACCATTGTCATCTTCATCCAGATTAGTACTAAGTGAACCAAGCACTGCACTGGTCCTCATACCAACCACATGAAATAGTTCCCATTATTTCCTGATTATACAGATGTATAGGCCACAAGTTAATAAGTGATATTGCTAGGGCCCAAACCACTTCCATATTATGTCAAAAGACGTGTTCTTGATCACTGTACTATGCTCTCTTCCACATCAAAAAATTAAAACAAAAAAAAACATATGCCAGAAAAACTAAAGAATCCCAACCATGGGAAGGATGAAAGGGAGTGTGGCACTTGGTATACTAGAGCATAATGGAGCAATCTAATGACAGCCACCTTGTTTTATAACACCTGCATTTATCTCAAGAGCACCCAGACTAAGGCTCACAAATGCAAGTGACAATGGGAGCCAGGAAGGTAACATACAAGAGTAAAGAGGGTCAAGTGTATGATAAGGGAGTGGGTAACTAAAACACGTGCTCCTTCTGCAGAGGGCAATTCCTTGAGCCGAATCCTCCCATGTGCACATGCAGCTCAAGTGTTACCAGATTACTGAATATTTTTTTTCAAGAGAAGTGAAAATGTTAATTGTAATTCAAAACATTCCTATTTCAAAATAATCACTTCAATGTTTTAAGAAACTTCTGAGCTAGTACCTGCAACTTCTGACCTCCACACATAAGCACAAAGACAGAAGGAGTTCCAACAGCAATACGAGATGCTTTCCTAGCAGTCATTGGTCCCTCATCCTTGCTAACACACGATATCTTTCCCAGGTGCCTGGAAGGTGATAATGTGCTCAGGGAAGATAGATCCTGCCCCTATCTCAAGATACTGAAACCTGGTTGGCCTGGGCCAGCCAAAGTAAGTGATTTTCCTTTGCCATTCGCATGTGACCAGTTCTAATTAAAGAGAAATAGAAAGAAATCTAAATGACTTTAAGGAAAGATTTTCTTTCTTAAAAGGGGGAAAAAAGAGAGAGAGAGAGACAGAGATAAAGGGGCTCACAACAAGAAGGCCCTTGTTGTCCCCTTCCTTCCTCCCCTGCACTGAATGTTAATCTGGGACATTGTAGTGTTGCAAGCCCTGGTAACCATTTTGTGGACATGAGACATGAAGCCTGAGGATGAAGGTCAACACATACCAGTGGTGGAATGTAAACATGGAAGGGGCTTGGATCTTAGTCAAGCAGGCACAGGCACATCAGCCCTGGGACTACTTATCTAGAGGCTTCCAGTATAGAGAGTAGTAAACATTCTTGTGTTTTAGGACATTCTTGGTTGGGTTTTCTAGTTTTTGGTAATAAATACATTCCAGTGAAGGATCTCTATTTCAACATCCCCGCAGAAATCTTCCTTTTGTTTATAGCATCCCTAGTGCAGGAAAACTTCAGCAACATCAGGTTTATGCAGTTAGAGTCTGTAACTAGATGTGAGATAAGGCTCTGCCACTTGAGAACACCCACACTCTGCTTCAAAAATTTAAATTATGCTGTTAGCTTTTTAAGATGGATGAAATCCTTTACAGGATCATACAACAAGGACTAAACTGCTCTCACAGTTGCCAGGCAACTGCATATATGCTGCCTAGAGACAAAATTCATGACCCCTTGACTCCCCAAAGGGGGGTCTTTATCCACAACTGATATGCATGTGCCCAAGTTTGACACTTTCCATCCAGCAAAGGTCACAGTGTACATCTGGGCTATCTAACAATCCCAGGCTCATTATACTGCCAACTTATATCATTTCTGATCACATCATAAATTGTGGTTTCTGCATGCAAAGCCAAATGACAGAGCAAAGACTGTCCTCGGGCATAATTCTCTGTCTGTTGGCCTGTCTCATTGTATAGACTGATTTGGTACCATATCAGCAAAGGCAAAGAACATGTGAAGGTTCCTATCAGTCTAAAGAATCACTGCTGGGTGAACAGTTTTGCAAACATCTTCCAACATTCAAGGAAAGTTTGAATTTTCACAGTGAGTGATGTGACTAACTTTCATAATGCCTCCAGGGGCCTCCCCCTCATAGGTCATTTTACCACACACATGTACACACACATAGGCTAAGATGTGCTCATCACGTTATTAGTAAGGAATTCCAAAAATACAAATTTAGATGGTATCCCTACATTTACATATTGTAATGATCTGAGTGTTTTATTTCTGTGAATGAATTTTTTTAATAAATTCATAGGATCATGGCATGTAAAAATCAAGAGAGACTCTAAAATCAAGAAATCCAAAATAAAAAGAAAGTAGATAAAAAAGAAAAAGAAACAAAGAAATCCATTCCAAGAGAACTTAAGCTACACAGCTCCATAGGGGTAACCAGAGAATTCACTTTGATTCCCAGTTTACTGCCCTTTCCCCAAAATAATGTTCTTGTCCCTCAGACAGTTAACCTTTATTCATTATGACAATAAAGATCAGGGACAATTAATTTCAACCCAATGATACACCAAAGTCTCCACATAGGCATCACTTGCTGTATTATTTAGTTGGAATTAGCTGAGTTGCATCTCAGCCACACTTTCACACCTCCCTTCCTCTACAAATTAATAATGGCTTAAACACACAAGCCTTCATTCTCTCATTTAACAAGTTTAGTGTACAGATTCATTAGACACCTAGATGCCCTCTGAGGAATCACTTTTCCATTCCTAGAGGTTAGTTTTTCTTAACATAGTCAGAAGTAGCTAGTGAGTCATTATGTCTACATCCCAGTTAGGAGTAAAGATTAAACCAATACCCCATCTCTTTAAGAATTCTCCTAGTTTGGGTAGACCTGAAAGCAAAATCTGAGATAAGGATCAGAGGCATAGGTTTCAGAGAGCTTATTGAGAAGTGATCTCAGGAAATGGAAGTGAGAGAGGAGAAAGTAAGAACTGGAAGAAAAGAGTAAAACACAGTGTTAATGATGCCTTGCAGATCATATCAGAATCTTGGTAGATGTATCCATCTAACTGACAGAAGCTGACATAATCTCCCAACTCCTATTCTCACTGGTTGAGCATTGTTTCTGGAGGTTTTACTTCTCTGATCATGCCTATGAACAAGCTGGGAGTCTTTCTTCAGCTTTGGAGTAAGGCCTAAACCAGAAAAGTAGACATACAACAAAAACTTGAGGACCCTGGCAGTGCATGGCAGTGCCTATCAAAGCTGCACTAAAATTAGATGGGACCAATGTGACATGGTGCATCTGCTATGTGATAAGGCCTAGAAAGTTGCTCATAAAACTTCTTCTTCAGGAGACCTCAAGATGACTCTTACATCCAAAGATTCACTAGAAAGACTCACAGAATCCAGAAAAGTTATGTGCTCATGGATATGCTTTTTTACAGTGAAAGTATACAGATTAAAATCAGAAAAGGAAAGAGATACCTAGGAAAAAATCTAGGAGAAACCAGACATAGTTTATAGGTGTCCTCTACTAATGGAGTCATTCCAGTGTTCTTGATCTTCCTAGCAACTATGAAGTATTTTATACACGTTGAGAAGCTCAACTAAGTTTTGGTTGCTATGGTTCTCTTTGGAGTCACATAGAAACAGTACCATTATGACTCACTTTACCCAGTCTCCAAAACCCCAGAAGTCAAACAAATATAGCATGATGTAGGACCTTAGGTAAACAAAAACAGGCATTTACCACAAATCACACTAAACTCCAAGTCTCAGGTACATGATGAAGACACTTTCACCTGGCAGGACACGTCAAGAGCTTGAAGGTTGTCTCCCAGGAGTTGGTCAAAGGCCAATCTTTTCCACTTCTGGATCAACTTTCTACTGCACAACTTGTTGGGTCAGAAGTTACTTACCTGGGCGTACCCACCTACAACTAAAGTAGGAAATGCAGCCTTTGTTCTGCAAAGCTATGGGCCTACAAAGCTATGGGACTCTATTACTGTATAACGGTGGTTTCCAAACTAAAATGTCAGAATCACCTGAAGTAGCCCTTAAAATACATTGCAGAATCCCATCCTCAGAGTTTCTGATTCCATAGGTCTAGGGTGAACCCTGAAAACTGGCATTTAAACAACTTCCCAGGTATAGTAGTTGTCTATTACTGCCAGAACAAATTACCACAAACTTGGACCTTAAAGCAACACAAATTCATTATCTTACTGCTCTGTAGGTCCAAAGTCTGATACAGGCCTCACCAGTCTAAAATTGAGGTGTGGGCAGTTGCATTCCTTTCTTGAGGCTCTCATGAAAAATCTGTTTGCTTGATCTTTCAGGCTATTTGGCAGAGTTTTGTTCTGAAGTCCCTGTTTCCTTACTGCTTATCAGCTAAAAGTCATTCTCAACTTGTAAAGGCCACCTATATCTCTTGGCATGTTGATCTGTCCCTCTATCATTAACTCAGCAATGAAGGGCTGAGTTCCTGTCATACTTGTGATTGTATTAGGCCCACCAGGATAATCCAAGTTTATGCCCCATCTCAGGGTACCTAATTTGAATCACATACACCAATTCCTTTTCACAAGGCAAAGTAACATATTCATGGCTTCTGGGTACAACTGGAGACATCTTTGGGGTGAGGGGAGAGAATTCTGCCTACTACACCAGTTTATTCTGATGGTGCTAGTTTATGAACCACATTTTGAGAACACTACTATGGAGAACGGGAAAACTACCAGACTTACAGGTACAGACGTATTCTGCATTGTTTGAAAGAGTCCACAGAAGTTTATGCTGAACAGATTGACTGTAGTTTTACCTTTTTACTGAGCCCCAAGCCTATTCCAGTGAGAAAAAGTGCAAAGAGGAGACCCAAGAATAGAAAAACAAAGAACTGAAAGCATTTCCAGGATAGATCACCAGCTAGTGCATAATGTAGCCATTTCTCAGAATACATTCAGTGAAATCTTGATTGAAAGTGAGAAAGCAAGACAGACAGAAATTGCAAACCAATCCTATTTCAAAAACATTGGAAATTTTACTAAAATTCAATGGGTCTGTCCTTCCTTCTTTCCTCTCTCTTTCTTCTTCTTCTCCTCCTCCTCCTTCTCCTCTTCTTCTTCCTCTTCTTCTGATTCTCCTTCTTTTCATTTAAAATGCTGGTGTCCTCCAAGAAGTTTCTCAAAAATATCTAGCCATGCATTATTTTCCTTTAAGAGCTACCTGGAAAGTAGAGGTTGTTCCACAGAGGAAAGGTGGTAAACCAACGCACCTTCAGTTTCAAAACTGCTACTTCTCATCTTTTGTTGCATCGTGGATTCCAGCTCAGGACTTTTTAAAAAGCACTGATGCCTAGGTCACACACCCCAGAGACTCTGATGTAATTAACCTGGGACATGTTATAGACATTGTAATTGTCTCTCACTTTCCCTAGGTGATTCTAATGCAGAATCATGATTAAAAACTATCACTCTAGGTGGAAGACCCTGTTTTCCTGAAGTCTTTTACAGTGTGCACTTAGCTAAACATAGTGAGAAAATCTACTATTGTTCTCTGTATTTTAATTCCTGCCCAGCCAAATTAAGGGAGTCATTTCAAGGATTATGAAAGAAAAGATGGCCCAGAGTACCAGGGAGTCTAACAACTTCAGAATCAACAATATCCTCTCCTACTATCACTGCATGACTTTAAACTCTTTAAATGCCCAGTATTTAACATAGTGCCCCACAGTTATTAGATATTCAGGAAATACTCTGGGAAATGATGAAAAAAGTCCTCTTCAAAATGCAGATCCTGGGAAAATCAAACTTCAGTTAAGCCTAACTGCACAGTAATCACACAAGTTGATCAGATAAGCAAGATAGGAAACAGCCATTTTTTTGGCATGGTACACAGAATGTAGCAAATAAATATTGGATCTATGTATGAATAAATGAATTTTATCATAAAAAGGCAGGCTTTAGCATGTGTGTGTATAAGGTCATTGGGTGAGGACTAGGCGATGGAGCCGGGAACAGAAAGTGAAGTTCAAGAAGAGGTAGATGTTCAACAACTACTTCCAGTTTTGAACAGGTCACTGAAAACACTTGGTGAGCCGATGAAAATCACTTAAAAGACCTCTGCTGAGATGGCAGACTTGTTTGAAAATCTGCGGATCTCTATTCATCTCTGTCTCTGTAACCTACCAAGATCCAGTGCAATCTCTCCATCTCTGTCCAGGAGAATAGGACAAGGAATTGTGCATATGATTGCCCTGACTTCTCCTACTCCTACTCTTTAATACCAATTTAATACCAAATTAATACCAACTTTAATACCAAATACTCCTTCTTGTTAATAATTATTGTCCTGCATAATAATTGCCAATCACCCCAATCCAGCACACCTTTTGAGAGCATTTCCTCTTAGATCACACAGGGTAGAAAGAATCTTTTTTTTTGTTTGTTTTCTGGTCTTGTTATAAGTCTTATAGGTACATACATCCCTAACAAATGCCCAGTCCTAAGATATTGCACCCTGTCAACCAATGTTCTATCATTTAACATGGTGCTGTTTATCTTGGCCACAAGAGAAGGAATTATTGGCAGATTCAGAAAGTCTTACACCACCTTTCTTCCTCTCCATTATCATGAAAGTTAAAATTATTTATTTATGAACCAAATAATTTATCTAAACATTTTAACAATGCTCTAGCACTTATGGAGGGTTTTATTTCCATTTTTGTAGCAATACAAAGTCAAGTATCACTTTTGTACATGTTGTTATGGTTTTCTTCAATATCTTATAATGTATAGGGTTTCATTTTAGCCTTGTATAATTAATACAAGATGCACAATGAACTCTCAGCAATCCCCTTGAAAAATATAAATGGGTCACAGCAATAATTTATCTATGGAATACAAGGCCTTGATATAGGACTTCCAAAACAACTTCTAAAGACAAAGAAAAAATAAAAAAATATTCCTAGCCAAGAGCTATCAAGAAAGAGCCAAAAGACTCTCACACATTGTTGAAAGGAAGGTAGAACATATGACATATCTGGGTTGCAAACTGGCAATATGCTTCACATGTTCACAGCTCTCAGTGTTCATTCCCTAACCCATTTTTTTCAAAAACTACATATCCCAAGGAAATAATAAAAGTATAGCCAAAGAGATATCATATATGGATGCTCATTTACAGCATTACTTCCCATAAAGAAAAAGAGGGGAAGGCAAATAAAGATTGTCTAATACATTAAAATGGATGACTAGGTAGTCATTAAAAATGATGTTCCTAAAGAATTATAGTTTATGGGAAAATACACAAAAACAGGTATAATATAAAGTTAAGTTAAATAACAAGATGTAAAATAGTCTACACAGCTTATTTCCAATATGTTTATAATGCACATCTGCATGTATATTTATACATCAGCATATTATTCTAGATAGAAAGCAGTCAATAAATATTTTTTAGTATTTAAGTGGGGTGTGTCCACAGAAAGACAAACATAAAATACCTTGAAATGTTAATAATGATTATAATAGGTAGGGAAATTATGGGGGATATTTCTCCCTTAAATTCTTCTGAATATTCTAAATTGACTTAAAACATGTTATTTTTATAATCCAAAAATATTAATTACCAAATTGTGAGCTAAATAAACCCATTGCTGTCCCCCCTGAAGCATTTCAGTGATATAATCACTCTCTTTTTGGATATTTCCCCCTTTTTAGTCTCCTCCAAAATGCAGGGCCTTGGAGCCTGGACCATTTAGATTTAAGTTCTAGCTCTCTATTTTCTAGCTCTATTACTTTGGATAAGATCATTCAACTCTCTAGGTGTTCTGAACCTCTGGTACAGAGTTGTTGGGAGAATTAAAGGGAAAATGGTGAGTTCCTATCCAACAGTAATGTCTCCCTCTCTTTCCTTTTTAATAGGCCCTGACTTTGTGGTTTTGTTCAGATACTGTCTGCCCATACCTCATACCCCAGAACAAGAAGCAGGGCTCTTCTCAGCCTTAGGTTTGAGAATGGACAGGACTAGGACAAACACAGCAACTTCATTCCCCTTACAAAGCATTGTTTTAAGGTATGGTTTGAAACTCCAGCCAATCAACTGGGAGGGAGAATTGTTGAAGGGCTTCTGAGAAAGTTTTATTCACTTTTAATAAAACAAAGGATGCAAGAAAGGATGACTATTCTTTCTCATTTCTGGCCTTCAAACACTGCAATATGAGCATGTCCAGAAGCCCAATAGCCAACCTGGTACCATAATAGAACAAGTCTGCAAGAAACTAACACCTGAAAGAGGGCAGAAATAAAAGACAGATAGAACCTGGCTTCTTGCTAATGCTGTTGGTGAATTTTTGCATGGCCTTATTTTGTAATATACATTTAACATTTTTGTTTAAGTCAGTTGAACTGGATCTCTGTTTACTTCCAAGCAAAGGTATTCTAAGTTATACAAAAAGCAAATTGCCAAGCCCAGGACAGTGGACAGAGTTCAACCAACAGAAGTCTTCCCTTCTTTTCTCCTTCAAGTACATAAATAGTATATGCACAACATATACTTGTTTATGATTTGTACTTGTAGTTTACAGGGTAGGTGACAAGAAAGCAGTAGATAGACATTTCCTCTCTTCCCAACGCATTCACACAGGAACCAGTTTCTCTAACTGAAATTTAAATGCCCCCATGAATGATGGATACATTTTGCCAACGAAAGATACATGCTGTAATAGATTATATCCTGAAGGAAAAAAAGAAAAAGAAATTCTAGGTCTCCTAAAAAATCTTGAACAACATAGACCTCCCTCAATCCCTCCCTTGTCTCTATAGGTCTTGAACAACCTTCCAGAGGCTGTGCTTCTGTAGAGATTCTCAAGATAGATCAGGATAGACAGAATGCATGCTGTTAAATCAAAAGAAAGAATTTGCTACTTGAATATGCATGGCCTACATTAACTGTGAGTCTTAATCAAGTAATGAAGACTGACAGGCTCCTTGGCCTATGGTGCTTCCATGTAATAAAATATGCACTTTTCTAAAACTGGCATTGATAAAAGTCAAGTAAATGGACGATTACTTTATTCAGATCCCATATCCCAACCTCCTCTTCCCATACCCTTTTGCATCTGATCCTGAAGAGGAAGAATAAAATACTCTGTGACATGCTTTTATATTTTCTACTTTGGTAAAAAAGTAAAATGTTAGCTCTTAAAGCCTGAAATGTTATCTGTGATTTGGGTCTAAAGCTAAAAAAATAAATAAGTAAGTAAGTAAATAAATAAATAAATAAATAAATAAAGCAAGTGGGAATTCAGAATAGCCCTACCAGCACTGCCAAGAATGCATGAGGATTCAAAACTTAAGAGGCTGGTTTGTGTTTCCTTTTTATGCCTACTGCTCTCCATTCCAGAATGTGGCTCTCGATAAGAAAGGCTAACATCGTCTCACTGGCCCTGTTCCTATGTGTATCTTGCTGCATTTCCCGTTAATTGTATGACTGTAATGACTAGCAATTTAAATAATGGAGGCTGAAGCAGAGGCAGCTATAAGGACACAATGCAGAAATTGCTACCGTTTATCAACATCAATGGCACCCAACTCTTCATTACCTCCTTGAATAGGGTCAAAGTAGTTAAAGTGATGCTGTAAATACCGACTAAAACAAAGCAGCTGCTTATTCTTGATTTGGCATTGGGTATTTATAACAAACAAGTTGCATTTCCCATGCATGGATTATTACACACAGGAATGTAATAGATATTAACCAACTTTCAGGCTCCAGTAACTTTTCCTCACTGCATGTCACTTTAATATTTTTTTAAGCATAAGTAGTGCATGCCAAATGGAAAACAAGAGGAAGAACACACAAAACCCCTCAAACAATCAGTACTAAGTGAAAAACAACTAACCCATATCTTATAGAATCCTTCAGAGGTTTGCTATAAACTCCTAAGAGAATACCACTGAGTTTTCTCTTTTTGAAAGGGGATTCAAGTGATTTGGGGGAATGAAATGTCTCTAACAGTAATCGTGTTTTTGTTCAGAACTTGAACAATATGGAAGAATGTCTAATTGTACATCCACTGAGTTACAGCAGAGATTGGAAGCAGGTAACCAGTGAGACAAATCAGACTGGTGACTGCATTTCATTTGGACCATACAGTAATGGCAGACTTAATGTTTAATTAATTTAATTTTTAAATTAAACATTTGTAATTTGAGAGACTACACAGAAAATGCTGGAAGCTCTGACCCCATTGGCACCACCTTCCACATGATAACAACTGGCCGGGCTGAGCTGAGGCTGCTCCTGCTGGAGTGGAGAATGCACCCCTCAGTTGTTTGCCTCAATCATAGCACCCCTGCATTGGTCTCCTCTGAGGTCAAATGTTAATTACCTCTCATCTTCGTAACTGTGGTGTCATTTTTCTTATGTAATGCTGAAGACAAATATTTCAAGTTGGTGGGTCTTGGTCACAAGTGGAAAAACTAAAGATGGGTTAAGAGGACTGAGTGTTTCCAGAAAAAAAGAAAAGATTATAATTCTTTATTGAAGTAAAGAGTTTCTTACCTGTTAAGTAATGGTATTCTGTTATTGGCTCAATAACATATTTTAGATAACATTATTGACTCAGTAAGAGAATCCTCCTAGCTAGCCTCCAAGGGCATTTGAGTGTGTGACCCTTTGTGAAAAGCATCAAGCTGGGGGTTTTGTAGAAGGAATACCAGGCATGTGGAAGAGTTAAGCTATGTTCAGTTTCAGACAGACGCTGTCAAGATGAGAAAGGAGAAAGCAAGCATCGTACTTGTAAGAAAAACTGAGCAAATAGCAAACGTGGTTGAGGGCAAGGAAGGAAAATGCAAATTCCAATGTTCTACCAAAAATGTGTTAGATCCTGGCTGAGCTCCCTCCAGGGAATAAGTCTGGCACTACAGGAAACTGCCTACAGTCTCTGAATCATCCAGATGTTCTTGGAGCTCTGTCCTACATGGAGCCACAAGCCCCCATTGCCCATTGGTCTTATGATCTCTCTCCTCTGCAAGGAGCAGGGAATGCAATGAGGGATTTTTTTAAATAAGAGAAATACACACACATATACACACATACTCAGGAAATATTTCATGATATCCCTAGCCTAGGAATTCCATTCATAAATAGTGTTCTAACAACCTAAAGAACTAAAAGTATTAGGAATAAACAAATCTGGAATGATGGAAGGCTAGGAAAACAAATGCAAAGAAACAAGCTAAAAAAGAAGAGAACAAGAACACATGGGGAGAACACACACACAGACTTTTAAACCAAATTTCACGGTAAAAAACTCAGAAAGAAATTTTTGATATAACTGGGGAAACTAAAGGAAAGAGTCAAGTGAACAACAAGTGTACATTAATTTCCTACTAGGTACAAATGTTGTATACACATTTTAATACCTTTTGATAACAAATAATACTTTTTTTCATTCATTCATTAAATGAGCATTTGTTTATGGCTTCCTATATATCAGATGCCCCTGTGATGTAGAAATGTGAAGACATGGCTTTCCTCCTACCAGTTTTTGAGCTTAACAAGCAAACACTGCAATGAAAATAATGATGACTATAAATATAACAATGATACAATGGTTAATAATAGCTGGCACTTACTGAGTGCTTACTATGTCATAGGAATTGTGCTCAATACTTTATATTACTTTTCATGTGCCTCTTGTAAGTGCCCTCTGACCAAGGTCCTAATGTCTTCATTCTTGAGAAGAGGAAAGGACCATAGGCTAAGTGGTAGTCTATGGTTAGACAGTTCCAAGTGGGAGATCTGAGATTTAAGCAACTGCCTGTTCTCTATGCCATAGTCCAACAGATAACCGGCAACATCAACCCATATCAGCTACAATGCAGGCATGCCACAAGTGTGACAAAGGGAGATCTTTAAATGCTTTCTAATTTGCAAAGCACTTTCCCACACAGAGAATAAGCTTCTAGAATTCATCAGCCCCAAGAGGTGGTACAGTAGAAAATAAAATGGGCTTTCACAACAGTCATGGCTGGTAAATGGCTGCTAAAAGAACATGGACTGCACCAAGCCTTTCAGATCCAAAGACAAAAGGAAATGTGACATGTTCTCCTATGACATGTCTCCTAGAGGCTCCTTTGGACAAAAATGGCAGGTGTTGAATGGGTCATGAATGCCTAAGTCTGTCAATTTGTATGTTTCTAAGGACAAAGAGGCTAAAAACTTTCACCACATCTTTATACCCAAAGTCTGTTGAAAATAATATAATACATAAAAAATGGAATGCTTAGAGTGTTTAATATATCCCTAACACAGAGATAGACATCTTGTCTGTATTATTTCTAATCTTCATAACTCTATAAAGTAGAAGCCTATAAAATAAAACAATGTTAAGCTCAGAGGGGTTAAGCAATTTATCCAAGGTTCTACAGGTAGTATGGAGACATGAGTTGAACTTGGGAAAATGCAACTCCAGAATCAGTACTTTCTCCTTTACACCAAAGTGCAAAGAATAAAGCCAAGTCTGCAAGTATTCACTGTGTCTCTTTCAATTCTTCATTCATTCGTTCACTCCAAACCAATCTATTCTGCAAATACAAGGAACATAGTACTGATCCTCATGAATTTGAGAAATAAATCAAGGAGACAAATGTGTAAATACCTTACCACACTTACAAGCAAGACAAAGAAGGCTAAATGTGTGTATTATTTAAATAAACTCCATGAAGTCAGGTAGTTTGGTTTGCTGAACATTGTCACATACTTGGAACACAGTCTGAAACCAACAAACATTTGTTTATAGGAAGGATTAATGGCAACAGCCACACTTAAGGAAGTATGAATTTAAGGCAGGATTAATTTTTCCTGGGATAAATCAAAAAAGCTTCCCAGAGCAATGGTACTTGACTGGACTGGAGAAATCAATGAGGTATGGACATATGAGTATGGAGGTAATGGTAGTTGGAGATTGATGGATCAGTGTGAATATAGTAGGTACAAGCATAGAAGTCCAAAGAACATTTGGGTAGTGGATTTAAGTATACCCAGAGTGAAGGAAGGGTGAGGAAGCACAGTGAAAACTAAAGTCAGAAAGGTCATATGACATTGCTTTGCTCATGAGAAGGAGCATGGGTGACCACCTCAGGAGAAAAACAGTAATGTTGCAGGTTTAGGGGAAATATCTCCCAACTCAAATCCTTCAATGGCTCTCCACTGTCTTGAGAGGAAGTGTTTTAACATAGTTTGCAAAGTCCTGAAAAACTCTCCAATCTCAATACTCACCATCTGTCCCCATCACAACTTTACAATGGACCTCACTTTTTTACCTTCTAGTCCTTTCACAGCTGTGTTAGTTAAGTTTTTGTTGCTGTATCTAAAATACCTGACAAGAACAACTTAGAAGAGGAAAGGATTTGGGGGGAACATAGTTTCAGAGGTTCAGTCCATGATAGCTGACTCCAATTCCTCTCTGGGCCCAAGGCAAGGCAGAGCATCATGGTAGAAGGGCATGGTAGAGAGAAGCTGCTTACTTCAGGCAGTGGGGAAGCAGAGAGAGAGAGGGAGAAACCAGAGAGACAAGATCTAGTCCCCAAAGGCATACCACCAGTGACCTACTTCCTCCAGCTACACCCCACCTGCCTATAGTTACCACCCCACACGGTAGCCCTTTCAAATTATTAATCTACCAAATGGATTAATCCACTGATTAGGTTATAGCTTCATAATCTAATCATTTCATCTCTGTACATTCCTGCATTGTCTATCACCCAAGCTTACTGAGGGACATCTTATATCAAACCATGACAACAGCTGTTCCTTTAGCATGGAAGACTTGTCCATCAGTCCTCATCTGTCTTTAGTAGACTACCTCCCAACACTAAGCTCAGAAGTTTTGGCTCAAAGTATACTGGTCCAGGAAGGTTTCTGGATGCCCCTTTGCCTAGGTTCCTTAAGTCCTATACTTCATCCATCTCACCATGTTTTAGGAGCCTTCTTATCTTTCTCCCCCAGCTTAGCCTCTATGCAAGCAGGCATTATTTTTGTTGGGTTCCCAGCATCTTATAAAAAGCTTAGCATATAGCAAATACAAAGTAAATATCTTGGAAATTATTAGGTTACTAAACAGAGTGATTGATGAACTGAGTGATTATTGTTGAAAAAAATAGAGTCAAAGTGGGCTACAAGAGACCACCACTACAGTCCAGGGGAAAACATTTCTTCTCTGTAAAGCCCCAGAAGCATTTATTAAAGGAGGTGCTTTACTGAGTGAGGATCATTCCTTGGTCAAGACAGACAGTGAGTCAGAAAACAGCAGAGCCAGTGGGCAGCTGTTGAGAAGACCACAATTCCATGAGACTATAGTCATTAGCATGCAACAAAAGATAATCTGATTTTCATGACAGACAGATTTATTATGACTTCTAAATATATATAACCTAGATTATGCTTTACAGCTAACCTAACCACTTGATATATGTGTCTGACATCTCATCTTAAAATCAGATTCTAGCTTCTAATTAATTTGTATTCACCCATCACTCTAACTAGGGAGGCAAAATCTCAGTGGGATAAACAATAGATAGGATATTAGTGATTCATATTCTATGGTACATTTTCCATTGAATTAGAGTTTCCTTTTACTTCACTATGATAAAGGACAGTAGCCATTCTCCCTATGACTTCTAGGAAGAATGAGTGGAGAACATCCTACAGGAACCTGAGAGTCATTGTTTGTAAGAGGAAACCTACCTGATCCCTACCTGTACGAGCACTCCCCATACCTTCAACCCCTCCCTTCCCTCTTTCCCCATTCTATGCTGATGGACCACACTGCCTGACAGCGGTACCGAGGACTATATATAAGCTTCTGTACTTTCTAGAATAAAGGGGTTCTGCTTCTCGCTCTGGCAGAGCAGTCTTACCTACCCCCGAGTCGGGGTGGAGTGACTTCGTGGACCGTTCACCCCCAACCTCATCCCCGTGACCCCACTTTGTCTTCCCCAAGGACCCCTTTTCATCTCTTGGTACCCCCAACTCGTCAAGCAGACCCATGAGGCATGACTTCAAACTACACCTATTTCCCATTCACATCCTTCATCCCTCCTACAGAAATCACAATGACATCACAGTCTAGTCCTTTTAAAGAGTGGTCATTGCCTGTGTGTTACCATACATTTTACTTTCTCCAATAATATTTTCATGAAATAAATCTTGAAGCTGAGTTGGAAACCCCTTAAAGACTTGACTTCAAACCAGCAATAATGTTCATAAAATCTAAAAATACCATCAACAGCTTTTCATATAATCTCAACAACATCGATAATTCACTCATACCAAGACACTTTGTTAACAGTGCAGTGGTAAAGTAATAGCTGAGAAATTTTAGAAACCACTGATTTCTTTAAAATGAGAATGCTGTAAATCTGTATTTTTCACATAATCTTAATATATGCATGTAATTTTTAAAACATTCTCTACAATAGCTTTTCTCTCAAATACGAAAGTCAACGTGGATACTACAGACCAGGTTATATAGGGGGGGAGAGAGAGAGAGAGAGAGTCACTTGTTCTAAACATGTTCAGTGTATTAAATCCTCCCCCAGTGCTATCACATATCATAATTTTCTCCTTATGACATATGAAGAAACTAAGACATCCAAAGGCTTAAAAAGCTCTTTGCAGTCACAAAAACTAGGAAATAAAACAATACAGATTTCAATTGAGGCTGGTGGCTAAGGTTCTATAACCTTGATCTTAACCAATACGCTGCCTCAGGGATTTAAGAGAACTTTACTAAATAAATAATAACAACAGTCTGTTGTGTTTGTCAACACCATAAATCCAAACTGCACAATCAAGCTCACATTGAGAACACTATAGTGCTTCTGGCTTTTTGCAAGCAGATTTTTAAAATTCGTATAACTGTCTGTTTGCCATATTATGGAATATAGACTAGAAGGAGAAATAAATTCTGCAAAGAACTCTGCCTGATGGACACCCTGGATCACAAGGGCTGCCATTCTTAAGTCACAATTAGCAGTGAAAATAGGGAAATAGAAAGAAAAAAATCTGAACAATCGCCTCCTATTGTGTTATAATTATATAGTTTCTAAATCTCCACTATCAAATTAATTTGATAGTGGAAAGATGCCTTATTACATATGCATATGCAAGTACACATATACATACTCACCCCATACATACCAAAATTACTATATGCTCTATTTGTCTTTATTTAAGCCCTCTAAACATAAAAAAGGAGACTTACAAAATGATAAAATGAAATTCAGTCATTTGTCCTTTAGGATACATAATACCATACTCACACAAAATTATAACATCAAACTTATATATACAAAATATTTTTTATTCCCCCCCCCCAAAAAAAAAAGGTTATTTGTGAGGACAGAACATGTCCTATATACCAGTAAATAATAATGATGTGAAATAAACAAAACTGTTAATTAAAATTATCATCAAATGCTTATTAAGAAGTATTTCTTTTGCTTTTCCTTAAACAAATTCACACCTGAGTAGAAATCAAACTTGCATTTAGAAGAATGCACAAAGCATTCATATTACAACTAATCTATATGGCTGATTTGTAAGTTTTAAAGTCTCTTAATAAAGCCATATTTTGACTCTAACACTCTTTAGTTAGGGCTTCATCAAAACATTTAATTATAAAATAAGATCCATGATGTTTAGATGGAACCATATACAGTATAATCAACTCCTTAGCATAACACCATTCAATTTATCATTCCAAGATTTGCTTTCTGGGCCCACTCCAGTTCACATGGTTTTATTAGTAACATTACATCTGCCCTTCTTCCCCTTTGCCCTCAAAATTATTAGAGCATAATGTAATTCTTTTACAAATCCTAGGAAAATAATTTTGGAATGTATAAGCCAAAATGTAGAGATGAAATGGAACTGGAAAAAAAAGTTGTGAAAAATGGAAAATCAATTACTATTTTTAATAAGTAGAAATAGCTTTTGTGCTAAGAAAAGAAAAATTACCCAGAGACAAAATAGATGTTCAATACTATAGTGTACTAATGTGTACATTTACATATAATTTTCTGAAATTTATGTCCAAGACTAACTGCAAATAGAATTTAGTATCAATAGGAATTTACAAAATCCATTCATTTTTCCTCTGATCATATTGAATATTTAAGGTGCTTGATTAGACTCGATTATTTTCTTCTGGGGCCAACAAAGAGCCCTGGACAGCTTTGAAAATGATGGATTAGTGGAGTGTTTCCCACCAATGAGGAAACATTCCCGGCTGTCACAGCAGGAAGAAAAACAATGAGCAAGTTTGTCCCAAATCACACGCAGGCCACTGAATGAAATCTGCAGAGAACTCTGAGAAGGCTAGCCCTGTCAAAGGGCCACTGCAAAAAGAGGAAAAGGCAGAGACCCAAACTAAGTATAACACTGCTGTCGCCTCTTCATTTCAAGACAGCCTGGAGAGAGGCTTCTGACAAAGATCCATCTCCCACTGCCCAGACAAGATTAAAAGAACACAGGCTCTAGCAAATCTCCTAGTGCTTGGAATTGGGAAACAGAAAGGGAAATGGAGCTAATTTGCAGTAACTCTGCCTCCTTTTTCAAATTTCCTGAAGTATGATAAAATAGAGAGGCTGTGTCTCCAGGGTTCCACTTCCAGCTGTGTCCCGTGAGTTGGAAAAAACAAGAAGGGACATGTTAACTACTCATACCAACCTCCTCCTCCTGCTGCTAGTCTTCCAAATAATTCTAAGGGAGGTTGTGAGTCCTTCTCTGAAACACTTTAAGACAATGTCTTCCTGACTGGTCAAGGAGATTTAAGTGGAATCTCTAGGTCCTGGCTGAAAGCAGAGTGAGGAACAAAAGATTCCCTTGAAATGCTCAACCTTTGATGCATTATGTTCTATTGTCCACTAAAAACATCATCAAGACTTAACTAAAATTTCTAATTCTGTTTTGGTGGTTGATATGGTTTGCCTCTGAAATGTGTCCCCCAAAGGCCAAGTGCTAAAGGCTTGATCTACTAGCAGCCTTTACTGGGAGCACCTACTGGGAGGTGGTTTAACCTATAGGAGATGGGACCTAGTTAGAGGGAGTAGATCATTGTGGGCATGCCTTTAAGAACTATATTGGGATCCTTTCTCTTCCTCCCCCTCCCTCTCTCTCCTTCTCCATGTCTCTATCTTCTCTCCCCCACTCCTTTTCTGTCTTATTGAGGTGAGCCTCTTTGCTCCACCACATGGTTCCTGCCATGACATTCTGCCTAGAAGCAATGGAGCCAAGTGACCATAAACTGAAACTTCTGAAAGCATAAGCCAAAATAAATCTTTCCTCCTTTGAGTTGATTTTTCTCAAGTATTTTGTCACATTGATGGAAAGCTTAACAATACAATGATCCACATAAAATTCAGGTTGGTCAATTTAATGTACCATCTTTCCAGATGTTCCTGCCCTGGAAACTTCTGGTAGACGCCTCCCTCACCTTTTCCTACTTATGGATGGTGGTGGTGGTCAGTCCTTGCTATCCCTTGCAACTGTATCACTCCAGTCTTTGCCACAGTCCTCATGTGGCATTCTCCTCTGATGTGTCTGTATCTCTCTGTCTTTTCTCCTCTTCTTATAAGGATACCAGTCACACTGCTGGGTCCATCCTAGTCTAGTGTGACTTCATATTAGCTGATTATATCAGCAATGACCATCTTTCCAAATAAGGTCACATTCTGAAACAATGGGTGTTAGAACATCAAATACCTTTTGATGGCACAAAATTCAACCATAACACCTCAAGAGTAAATCAATCACCACATCAGGCACAGACTCCTTCCCAAACACCTCTTAAATCTGTTCACTGCTTTCTATCCTCATCACTGTCCTGAATCCCATATGATCAACTCACCTGGATAATTTTAAGAGCTTCCTAAATCCTCTTTATTTTTGCATTGCTCCAATCCACTTTCAAAAAAAAACACTTAAGGAAATATGATATACATACAGAAAAGTGCATGAATCAATATTATTTTTATAGAGTGCACCTAACCATGTTACAACCCAAATCAAAAAGTACAATGTTACCAGCATTCCCAAATCGCACTTCAGAACTCCTCCCAATTAATTCCTTCCTGTTTCATCTCAAAGCTAACCATTACCTTGATTTTTAATACAACATGAATTAGTTTCACACGGTTTCGGGTTTTATATGAATGGCATCATATAATACATACATTTTTATATCTGTTTTCTTTTAGTGATACATATTGCAAACGGAAGTGATTCATTTTTGTTGCTTTATAAATATTCCATTTTATGAATGTCCCATTTTATTAATTCATTCTATCGACAACCATTCAGTTTGAGTTCCACTTAGGGGGCTATTAGGAACTAGGAAGATTTTAACTTCTTTATGCACATATATAGCAGAAGTGCAAGGTCCCACACCCGTAATTATTCATCCTCAGTAGAGATTGCCAAACAGTTTCTAAAGTGATTGTATTAATTTTCAACTCCACAGCATTTTGTAATAGTTTCAGTTGCTTCACATCCTTGCTGACACTTATTGTTATCTATTTAGTGTTATCGATCTTTTTGTTGTTGTTGCTTATTTTAGCCCATTCTGATGGGTGCCCAGTGGTATCACATAGTCCCTTTATTTTGTATTTCCATCATGACTAATTATAAGGAATTTTTCATATACTTATTAATCATATGGATACTCCCTTTCATGAAGGGCTTCTTCATATCCATTGCCCATTTTTCTATTCGGGTACCTCTTATTATAGTTTGTAAAAGATACTGATATCATCGGGGTACTAGCCGTTTGCCAGATATGTTGCATTTATCATCTCTCATTCTGTGACTTGCATTTTATCTCAGTTAATAATGTCTTCAGTACATGAGCTGTGATTGTAGTTCAGTGGTAGAGCGCTTGCCTTGCATACGTGAGGCACTGTGTTCGATCCTAAGCACCACATAAAAATAAATAAATGAAGATATTGTGTCCATCTACAACTAAAAAAAAAATTTTTTTTAAATAATGTCTTTGGTACAAAAACTTTGCATTTTAATGAACTTAACATATTTATCTATTCATTTTTTGCTACGGTTTTAAAAGTAGTTTATTGAGATCTAATTCACAAACTACATAACACATCCATTTAAAAATGTACATCTTTCAAAGTTAGAGTTGTACAGCAATCACCACAATCTAATTTTGGAACATTCTATAATTCACTCAAAAACCTCATACCAACTATCTGCTACTCTCCATTCCTCCCAACACCCTCACCCTTAACAAACTGAAAGGAACTACTAATCCATTTCTTGTCTTTATGGATTTGTCTATTCTGGGCATTTCTTAAAAAATTGAGTCATACAATAAGCAATCTTTTGTGACTGGTGTATTTCACTTAGCATGACGTTCTCAAGGGATGATTCAGTATGTCTCAGCATTTCATTTATTTCTCTTGCCTGACAATACTCCACCATATGAATATACCGCATTTATTTATCCTTTCATCAGCCAAAAAATACCTTGAGTATTTCCATTTCTGGGCTGTTATATATAATGCTGCTTTGTTAGTGTTTTTTGTATCCTGTTGAAGAAATATTTGACTGTCCTAAAATCTCATAATACTTTACCATTATCTTCTAGATACTTCATTGTTTCACCTCTCACATAAAGATCAACAAGATCGATAATATAACTGGAATTTATTTTTGCTTATGATGTGAGAAAACAATCTAGATTCACTTTTCTCCACCTAGATGATCTTTTGATTCAGCATCATTTAATCATTCAGCATCATTTCCTCACTGTTCTGCAGTGTCACCTTTCCCAAAATTAAGTGTCCCCATATGATTGGCTCTATTTCTGTATATTCTCTTCTGTTCCATCTACTTGTTTATCCTTGAGCAATACCATACTGTCCTAATCACTGTCACCTTATGATGCATGGGTATCTTGTAGTATAAGTCTTCCAACTTTGTTCTGATTCTTCTTCAGTATCACTTATCTATTCTTTCTTAAGAGTTATGGAAAAGAACATTCCTACAAGACAGCTCCCCAGGAAAAATGGAGGGACAGTGTGACACAAGGGGCGAGGGGAAGTTAGCCAAACATTAAACCTCTCTCAGTACATCCTCTCCCAGTAACATTGGACCCTGAGGGAAAAACAAACTTTCATCCCTTCCCAGGTTCATCCACAGCATCTCCACCAAAAGCAAACATTCACCCCTTCCCAACCACAATGGGTCCTGAAGGGAAGAGGCAAATACTGAAACACTGGGCCCTGGACTTTTACCCTTTCCCATTGCAGATGAGTCCTGGAAGGAGAAAAGCGAATAGTGAAGCTCTAGGTAACAATGGGTCCCAGAGGAAGGAAGATAAGCAATGAACACCGAGTTACAAGCTTTTCCCAATGACAATGAGCTTCAAACTTTCTACAATTGCCTTCCTGAGTTAAATTTTTAACCTGCACAACTAGGTCCCTGACTGTCCAAACGGCATGTCCGCAGTCTCCAATGATTAATTCACTCTCATTTTAAACTATAAAACTCAGACTGCTTCTGGTATTTTGATGAGCATTGTATTGAATTTAGAGATCAAATTGGTGAGTAGTGAACTCTTAGCCATAATAAGTTATCAATTCATGAATATTCTGTGACTTTGGTCTTTTCATTTTCTTAGCAGTATCTTTTAAAGAACTCAAGTTTTTCAATTTTATGAAGTCTAATTTACCATTTTTTCATTGTTTTTGGTGTTATGTCTAAGAAATTCTATCATAAAAATTTTATTCTATGTTTTTATCTACAAGTTTTATAATTTTAATACTTACACATTTTGGTCTGTAATACATTCCACATTAATTGTATATATAGTGTAGGGTAATTTTTGGATAAAGATATCCAATTGTTCCACCTCGTATTCTTTGGAAATACAATTTGGTTATAGTTTATAATCCTTTTTATATACTGTTGGATTTATTCAAATTGTATCTTTTTTAAAATTTCATCTTATAATTTTCTGTTGCTGTTATATAGAAATACAATTGATTTTTATGTTGTTTTTGTATCCAGAAACCTTGCTAAATTCGCTTGCTAAATCTACATAATTATATCTTTTACACATAGCATAATTTTATTGCCTCCTTTTGCATCCTCATGTTTTCCCCCCAGCCTTTCTATACTCACTAGGACTTCCAGTACCATGCTGAACAGCAGGGGTGACAACAGTTACTCTTATCTCTAATCTCAGGGTAAGGCCCTAAAGTCATCAATAGTTCACTTTAGTATGATGTTTGTCATAGTTTATACAGACAAAAGCAGAGATAGATATATAGATAGATATAGATATTCCTTATTAAGGATGTCTAGTTATATTCATAGTTTGTCAAAAGTTTTTATCAGAATTAGATGCTAAATTTTATAAAATGCTTTCCTGTACCTATTAAGATAATCATTTGACTTTTTTCCTTTTTCTGTTATTGCATCATTTCATTTCTGAGCATTACCCAACTTCTCATGCCTATGCTAAAAACAACCTGGGCATAACGTATCATTTTTAGATACTTGTTATTACTTGTTTAGGATTTTTGCATTCCTAGGAGTGCCAAAATCCCTACTCCAATTACTCATCTCTTTAGCTATTGCTTTCTTTTTTTTATATTTTTTTTAGTTGTTGATGGATCTTTATTTTATTCATTTATTATTTATATGTGGTTCTGAGGATCAAACCCAGTGCCTCACGCATGCTAAGCAAGCGCTCTACCATTGAGCCACAGTCCCAGCCCTAGCTATTGCTTTCTATTGGCCTTTTTTAGTCTTTCAGAGCTTTACTATTTACAAGTCAGCAAATTCTTCAAAGAGAAAAAGAAGCAGAAAGTTGAAGTCACTTTCATGTATTTCTCCTCTCCAGGATTCTGGCCCCTTAAGTCCTGGCTGCTTTGGTAGCTCTCGGAGCTTTCAAACAATTGTTTTTCCCTCATTTTGTCTAGCTTTTCTAATTGTTCTATTGGAGGACTTTTGGCTACTCTTTCATTTTCAGAGGCAGAAATTCATCTTTTGTAATATAAACTAGTTCATATTATTCCTGTTCTTTGAACTTGTTAATAGGTAATCCTCTATGCTTCAAATTCCTACTGTGTCCTAGAAAATCCTGAATAATCTAACTCCAATCTCCCCTCCATCAGCTTACTCCCTTATTCACTCCTCTGTAGCCACATATATCTACTTTATAATCTTCTAATCCCACATACTCATTCCTAAATCTGTGCTTTTGCATTTGTTTTTCCCTCTCCCTGGAACACTCAGTCCTTGATGCTTGTGGTTGCCTCATATTCACCATTCAATCTCAGTTACAATGTCACTTCCTCAGAGGTTTTCTCAAGACAATTTAGCTAATCTTGGGCACCACCTGCATGATCCCTACAAACAATATAATCAACATGAATGAAGGGTAGTAAAATCAAACCAACAGAGTAAGAGTAAGAAATTTTCAAAAAGTATTGTAATATTCCTACCCTATGTTTACATTCAATATAAGTTAAATGATAAACCAAGAATACATCTTCGGATCCAGAACCACCTTTACATATTGTAATACACCCTATGTTTACGTTCAATATAAGTTAAATGATAAACCAAGAATACATCTTTGGATCCAGAACCACCTTTGCATATTGTAATACAGAGTTTAAGAGTATGATCTTTCTCTGGAGTGTGACAAACCTAGATTGAAATCACTACTCCATGACTTTCTAGATGTATGACATCAAGCAAGATGCTCAGACCACTGCTCTCCAAACTATAAACGGGAGATTATGATAGGATCTGTTTAATAGTATTGTTGCAATCATGTAACAAATGTTATTTTGTATGCAAAGTGCTTAATACAGTGGCTGAGTAATAAAAAGTTCTCCATAAACAAGAACTATTATGATGACAATGTTGCTGCTCATGATGATAATGATGATGAAAATAATAAGGCCCTATAGCATCTGGTAAAATATTAAGTCATTCAATCAAACACATACAGACATATGCACACACACAAATTAAATATTATAATTTCTATCAAAAGGATGCAGCCTTTAGCATTTGCATTAGGAAATTCGGTAGAGCATTTGTTGCTTTGAGTTCTGTTCTAGTTAAGTTTGGTTGCAAGAAATATAGACCAACCCTAGGGAGTGTAAAAAAATAAGAGGAGCTTACAGGAAGAATACTGCAGTATTTCACACACACACAAAAAAAAAAAAGGAAGGAAGAAATGAAATATCACACGTTATTAAAAACAGAAATCAAGTTAGCTCCAGAAAACAGAGGCTACCATTAGAACAAACTCTTAGATCACTACCATTCAAAAGTGACTAAAATACCTGCCTTTTGCTCTTAGTTCAAACTTCCAAATGGAGAGAGAATCTGTTTGGCATAATCAGATCAAATGCCTTCCCCTAAGCAAGTCATCTCCATCCCAAGTGGCAGGGTCAAATATTACACTCTGAGTTGCTGAGAGGCCACCTCTGTGGATCAAGAAGCAGTTCCCAGAAAAGAGTTCTATTGTAGAGCAGGAAAGTCATTGTAACAAGTGCCACTACAATCCTAGGCATGCTAAGATAGTCTTTCTCTAAAAGAAGCCATTTTATTCTACTCTTTGCCCATCTAGAACAGTAGTGACCAAGTTATGCACCATTAGCTGCTTGGGAGGGAGTTAATTACAAATTAAATATAATTGAATCTTTGAATCTGTTCTCAAGTCCTCTAAATAGAATAACAACATGCTACCTTGTAGAGCCAATTTTGCATATCAGAGCTGAGTCCCTTGCTTCCTACAATGAGATTTTCAAAGTATAGAGATACGTTTTGGGTTTTTTGTTTTTTGTAGTGCAAGTCATCAAAATTTAGGAGAAAATACATTGTAAATTGTACTCCATAGGAGCTATTGAAGGAACCTTGCAAGGAAGTATAAAATATTCACCAATGCCAAGAAATTTTTCATATTTTGTAGTTACCCAAATTGTAATCCTTGATTCCTCTCTACTCCTTGAACATAAATTGTTAGCAAACCAAAAAGTTGAGAAAGAACTACAAAATGTGATTAATGCATCCCACTCTAAAAGGACCTTATCCTGTAGCACCTGCCAAAAAGAAGCCAAGAAAATGACTCATACAACTGGGCAGGAAAGGGTGGAAATGAGGAGTCACCTGTGAAGTATTACATCGTGTACAGTGGTTGAGGCTCAAGGACAGTAAAGAATCTCAGCAACACAGGGAGAATAGAAGATAGAAATGGCACAGGGATGATTCCTACTGGCATTGGTATATATTCCCCTTACCTGCTATTACATCAGTATCTTCCATCTGGAATATTAATAGGACTTGTGGTACTCAGATATTTTGTGAGCAGGAAAAAAATGTCATTCAATATTTGGAAGACTGGCACAGGGCATCCAAATGGAGGGGGGCAGCATGGTGGAGTCAACTAGTGGGTCCATTCCCAGCTCAAAAATTTACCAATTTTGTGACCTGTGGAGATTACTCGATGTTTTTGTGCTCAAGTTCCCTATAGGATCTGAAATGGTGAGAACATTTTAATCTATACTTCCTTTGGGTTGATTGAGGATAGAATGAACCAACAACTATAAAAGGTTGCTGCCACTTGATAAGCACTTTATTAACAGTTATTGTTGCTGTTTCTCTTCTTTTATTCTTTAATAGAAACTTGCTAGACTTGTGGTTCCTAGAGTTTTGCCTTTAATTTTCCAGAAGAATTACACTAAAAACAAAGATAGCAGCCTGATTCTCCAGAGTTTTTTAATTCACCAATCAAAACTTTTCAAAAAATAATACACTATTGCTTACTTCTCCCCACCATTTTAAAGGAAAAAAAGTCCAATTTAATTCCCTAAATAAAGTGAGCACATGATCACAGAAGAAGGACAGTGCACTGCCCCACAGAAAGATGAAGATAACAGGTGTCATGGGTTGGCACAGGGGCACCACTACACAAAATAACCTACATGGCAGCCTGAAACCAGTAAACAAAGCAGCAGTGCAGAGCATGATGTGTGTGTTCAGACTCTGCTCTTTGGCTCCTCCTCTACCAGGAATGCTTTCCCTACATTTCTACTTGTCAAAAATGCCACCCTTGCCAGGCGTGGTGGCATACGCCTGTAATCCCAGCACTTCAAGAGATTGAGACAGGAGAATCGCGAGTTCAAAGCCAACCTCAGCAATGTCGAAGTGCTAAGAAACTCAGTGAGACCCTGTCTTTCCATAAAACACAAAACAGGGCTGGGGATGTGGCTCAGTGGTCAAGTTCAATCCCCAGTTTAAAAATAAAAAGTGCCACACTTTTTCTAAGCCCCAGTGCCAGAACATCCCTGAGAACTATATGATCTGCCTGGCAGCTGGAAGCATTCAGTGCTTCCTCTCAGTTCTAACAAGAAGTCCATCTCTGTTTCTGTCCTCTGTCTACTATCTACTTTGCATTTATAAAGTTTTCCTACCTTGAGTGAGCAAACCACTTCTGAAGCATTGTGTATAGTTCTAACCAGCTCTGCCATGTGGGTTTTGATAGGAATGTGCATATGCAAAAGCACATAATCAGGCAACCAAGTGTCAATCAGTTGACAAGTAGGTACACAAACGTAGGATATCTATACAGTGGAATAGTATTTGGCCTTAAAAAGAAAAGAAATTCTGACACATGCTACAACACATATAAACCTTGAAGACATTATGCTAAGTAAAATAAGCCAGTCATATTGTATGGTTCCACTTATACGAGGTTGCTAGAGTTGTCGAATCTACAGAGGCAGAGATTAGAATGGTGGTTTCCAAGGGACTTCTCACAGTAATGGGAAGTTACTGGTTAATGGGTGCAGATATTCAGTTGGGGAAAATAAAAAGTTCTGCAGAGGGATGATGGTGGTGGATGCTCATCAGTGAAAATATACTTAATGCCTTAGAAATGTAAACTAAAAAGAAATGATCAAATGGTAAATTTTAGGTTATGTATATTTTACTACAACTTTAAAAACAATGAATTTTTAAAAGTTTGTTTTAAAGCAAATAATCAGAAAAATAGAAAGAATAGTTAAAGAGGTTGAGGCTATTCAGAAACTTGAGCTCTAGGGCAAGGAAAGATGAGAAGACAACTCCCAGAGCCACTGTGTGTAAAATCACTAAGTCTTGTTCTATTCAGCCCCACATTATCCCTGCAAAACCAATGAATAGAAGCTACAAGGAGAAAGGTTTCATCTGATATGAGAACTTTCAACAGTGCTATCCAAATATAGATTATATTATTTTTATAAATAATAGGTTCCACTTCGCTGAACATATTCAAATATAAATGGAATAATCCCTTGGCAGAAGTCTTTGAAGAAGCAAGCATCATATGGAGGCTAACCTAAATCAGTGATTCCTAAAATGCAGTTAAAAGGCTAGGACCAATACACCATGATGTTTTCATTTAATGATGGTGAAATGACAAAACAAAGACAACACTGTGAGATTTTTATATGAGTGAATGTATTTGATCATTATAATTCTAGGATTATGCCCTTTACTTTTTTAGTACAAAAATGACCACCTCTTCTGAAATAATAATGAATGACAGTTCTTTTTTTCTTTTGTATCATTTTTGGGAGACAAAACTAAAAGTTGAGAAAGTAAAATCAACCTTAAGTTTTAAGAGACAAGATTATTTCACTCGGGCCGAGGTCATGGTGCAGTGGTAGCGTGCCCGCCTAGCACGTATGAGGCACTGAGTTCAATCCTCAGCACCACATAAAAATAAAAAATAAAGATATGTTCACCTACAACTAAAAAAATAAATATTTTTTTAAAAAAGGATTATTTCACTCACTTGAACAGGAAAATTCTTAACATCCTGTCAAAATTCCAAACACTTCTGTTTATAACTAAGGATTGTTATCAAAGCTGTTTCCATTGTTCATTTTAACTATATGTCAACATGTGTGAGAGGTGGAGCACCTCCCAAGGAGATTTTCCCTGAAGCATCTGCCATAGGGATTTGCGTAAAATGATAAAGAATTTGAACAGATTCAGTCTCTCAGGGATTTCCACCTATGACAAAAGAGAGAAATTGGCTATAGAGATGTTTATCCAAATTCACTTCATAGTCAATGGGCCAAATTCCAAATACCACTGGCCACTGGCTTCTCAAAGTATAAGGTAATTTTGTTGTACAGGTTTGTTTGGGGGACAAAATGTGTATGTGTGTGTGTGATTGTGTGTGTACATGTAGATAAAAAGAAGGGGTATATAAATGAATGAATATAGGCACTAACAATCACAAAAAGGGAGTGATGTTTATTTAGAATTGCATCCAAGAATAATTTAATGATAAATAAAAATAAGGTTCAAAGCTATTTCTATAAATGTCTATCACAAGCAACAGTGGCTTGTCCAGGAGTTTATCTTTCTCTCCCTTTTCAAAATCATCAGGCAAAATATGAAACTCCAAGTTAGTTTATCATCAGGAACCAAAAGAGTAAAACTGCACTAATGACATCACTCTATAGAAACCCCCAGAGCTTTTTGATCTTGCTATTTATCCTTTCTTTTGCAACATCTGTATTTGTATCCTGCAAAAAATACTTCTCTTCCTGTCATTCACAATCTGTCAGGACAGCATTATCTTCTATGGTTCAAAAACAGAAATTCCATTTAACTTGGTGGTTGATAAAGATATTTTGTTCACATCCCTTAACTAACAATAATTACTCCAATTTACCACATGAAGAAAATGGAAAAAAAACATATCCTGCAGCTTGTTTTGCATCATGGAACACTGGGAAGAGAAATACTCCCACTCTTGAGATGACAAAATGAATTAAGTCAAAAAATAGTCCTAATTAGAATGCAAGGATTTGGTACAACCTCCCTATGTTTCAATGTAGTGGTTAGGAGTTTGGGTTCTCCAATAACACTTCAGTTCAAATTCTGGCTTTGCCACTTATATAACCTTAGGCAAAACTGTAAACTTTCTTAAGTCTCACCTTCTTCATCTGTAAGAAGGCAACACACATCAATATTTATAAATCAGTAAATGTAAGCTGCTATCATTCTCCTCCTTCTCCTCATCAGTATCATCAATAATCAACATATCAGCTAAAGTTCAGATGACAAATGACAAAAATCATTCCGAGTAACTTTATCTGAATAGAAAATAAATATACTGCATATATATAGAATAGCATCTAGAAATCAAAATAAAACTAAATCAATAAGCAATAAGAGCCAGGACCCCAGGAATTAACAAACAGTTTGTTCTCTAAGCCAACACCAGGAAGAATCAACACCAAGCATTTTCCATTCTTTGATGAATGCAGTCAAGATTTAGAATCCTGGGGCTGAGGTTATGCGGCAGTAGTAGCGTGCTCACCTAGTACGCGTGAGGCACTGGGTTCGATCCTCAGCACCACATAAAAATAAAATAAAAATATTCTGTCCACCTACAACTAAAAAATAAATATTTTAAAAAAAGATTTAGAAACCCTAGAAAAAGAGACAGGGAGACAGACAAAAGAACTGCCTTGGTCACATGATCACTGTTTGGCCAAGGGAGGATAAGGTGTTTGGCTAACCTTCCTGATAATGCTACATGCAGTAGGGAAGACTATTCCCCAAGGGAAAATTCCTTGTTGGATTTGTTGTTGGTCAAAAAAGGAGGGTACAGACACTGAGCCAATATGTTAGCATAAGTAGTTAGCTACAGATGTGCAGGAATGGGAGAAGGGGAGAGAAAAGAAGGGAATGGCCATAAATGGCCCTTGACTGGCCTGGATCCAGAGGACTCATATGAGGTAGGACCATGAAAGAAAGCCATCATAGTAAAGTGGGCAGAACCACCAAATGGCACCACCAGTCTCCCCTTATTCCATCAAAGGGGTCCATTATACTCCTATATAGACATATGGAAAAACATTATGTTCCCAAGGTCAGGCAAGTACCCACAAGCTGCTCTGAGGGTCAGTTGACCATTACATGACCTTCTTCCAGGAAGGCTAGGCCAGAAAGGGCAAAATGACTCAAGCACACAGGAGCATGCTTTCAATTTTCACAGTGAAAGTGTATGACTTCTCCCTACTGGACACCAGCTGCACAAGTACTAGGCCCAAAGACACATGGCCTGCTACTCCAAGGTCTCTCCACCACTCCCACCCTACACCCTAACAAAAGCCCAAAGCCTAATCATTTCAGTGCATTTTGGTTCCTAGCTGATCTGCCCATCCCTCTCTCTGGGATGTATCTCACTTTCTCTTGCCTTTCCCTGGCCTTACAATAAACCTGCTCTGATTACCATTCCTGCCTTGCTGTACGTTTGTTTCTGTTCCAGGGTAACTGACCTAATCTTAGGTCATACCCAAGAACCATGGATTCTTCCACAATCAACCCTCAACCTCTAGTAACAGGTAAAAATACCAATTATTATTATTATTATTATTATACTATTAATATTATATAATATTAATATTATTATTATTATTATACTATTACATCCCAAGAACCTACTATGTCAAGCTCAAATAAGGCTGCACCCTATTCTCTATTTATCAGCCTTTCTCTTTAGTAATTATTCTTTTAATATACGCTATGAATTTTTAAAGTTGTTGTTGAAATTCATTTTGAGAAAAATAAGAAGGCCCCAGAGTTCTAAAGTATACATGTCCCATTTTTTAAAAATACGGTGCTTGCTAAAAAGAAATTATTTTGTTGAAAAATTTCCTATTAGAATTTCCAGAAAATTCATTGCCTTTATGGTTAAGTAATTTACCAGTGATTTGTGCTATTAAAAAACACACAAAGCATCCACCAAAAAAGTTATCTGCAGATGACTTAGAGAAATAGTTGTTCTCTTATAAACAAATCTATTTTTTATGTTCAATAAGATTATATTTATGCTCAGAAATTAGAATAAAAAGCAAGATTTTGTTTTGATAATATTTTTGTTGATAATGCTTCACTGAGAAAGGATTAAATAACAAAAAGCAATAGTGTAAGAATAATAATGATAAATAATAATGAAATATACAACATATAATTGCATTAAAATTTTCTTCCAGCTTACTAGCTGAACAAATCCCAAATAATAAAATACACAGAAGCTGATTAATTTGAAGCCCCAAATAACTATGGAGTTTGTTGAAAACATTTCTCACAAAACCCAGAGGCCTGGGATCACACATTGTTGAGACAAATCCTAGTTCCACACTTACCAGTTGTGTGATGCTAAGTAAATTTTTAATTTGCCAAAATATTCAGGCCTTGCCTCATTTATAAGATGAAATCAATAGGATGATGAGATATTTTCAGGACTTACTGACATTATGCATGGAAGAAGCTTGACACTTTATGTGCCAAATGTAAGCACTCGATGATAAATGTTAATATTTATGTGTACACAGAGAGGGAAAGAGAGTATTCCTCTCTCTGAGAAAGTGATTTTGCTCCCCTGAAAACACAGGGCAATGTATGCAGACATCTGTGGCCAACTCAGAGGATGGGTGGTGCTTCTGGAATCCAGTAGGTAGGGATGCAGGCAAACATCCCATAATGCAGAGAACAAGCCCCAGCAACAGAATTATCCAAGTCAAAACACCAGTAATACCAAAGTTGAGGCTGACAGAGAGGGACAGAAGTAGTGCGATACAGTGCAGAACCTGTAACGTATCTGGAAGAGGAGATACATTCAGAGCCAGTAAAGGAGAGGCGATCACAGCAGATTTGGAATAAGATTCACAGGCTTCTGCCACACGTGAACTCTTGAGTAAGAGCTCTGAGCCTCAAGATTCTCATTTATGTGTGACATAATACCACCTACATAAAAGTCCTAGCAGGCCTGGCATTCATCCTTAACCAAATCATTATGGAAGCCCACTATCCAAAACCAGGAGAACTTCATCAGTGCATATCCTCTATCAACCCTTATTATTAGGTACATGTAATAAGTATATGGCTACTACTCTTGTTACCTGTTAGACCAACAGCTAGGTTTGAAGTTTGACTCTTTAACATTAGCTTTTATTGTACTCAGAAGGATTAATTAACCTCAGCAAGCATCAGTGCCCTATTATAAGGAAGAAATCAAAGACCAGATTCCAAGCTCAAATAAGTTTCCCTGCAAGGCAGGGTTTCTCGACCTGAGATTCTCAAAACCTATGAAATTTAAAAAAAAAAAAATCATATAGGCACATTTTACATGTGTATGCACACTTGCAGGCATGTATATGGGTGTGCATGGATGTTTGTGTATATGTGTATTTTTCTCTAAAGATGGTCCAAAATGACCAAGGACAACCGGATTACATACATACATACATTTTTAAATATAAAGTAATAATCAGGATACAGTAGAACTTCTGAAGAGATCATTCTGAAGTGAAAGAGGGAGTCTAGGAGTTTTGAGTTCTGCCTCTGTGCTTTCTGGCTGTGCAACCTTGGATAAATAAGTAGTAGTACTTCTTTAAGTCTCACCTGCAAAGTTGAAACATATACATACTGTATCTGCCTGAGAGGGATCAGTTTGGGGTTTTGTTTTTTTTTGGTACCAGGGATTGAACTTAGGGGTACTCGACCACTGAGCCACATACCCAGCCCTAATTTTTTTGTGTGTATGTTTTATTTAGAGACAGGGTTTCACGGAGTTGTTTAGCTCCTCGCCATTGCTGAGGCTGGCTTTGAACTCGTGATTCTCCTGTCTTAGCCTCCCAAAGTGCTGGGATTACAGGTATGCGCCACCACGCCCAGCTCTAGGAGGAATCTTAAAGCAACAAAACAAAGCAATGCCTGTAAAGTATTTAGTACAGTAACCAACACAAAATACACACTCACTAAAAATCAGTTTCAATGAGAATGGCTAATGCATTGACTCTTACATCCAGATGATGGCAGTGGCTTCAGCCTTCTGATAGTGTATGTCTAACTACCTATGACATACACAATCAGAAATACTGCAGGAATTCACCAAATATTCTAGCTACTAGCTCAGCCAGAGGATTCACCTAATCTGATGCATGCCATTTATAATAACTAAACTACATCAGAAAGCAGACAAAAGTAGCTGTTTGAATCTGTCCACAAAACCTTTTCATACAAGAAAGCCTCATTCAAATCTCCTCTGACAAGCCCCCAGGGAATCCCTCTGGGGGTTCCATAAACACAATAAGGGGCTTGATTGTTCATTACAGTGCAACAATTCTAAATCTGTCTCATACACATACGACACATGCTCCACAAGGACTTTTTTTTTTTTTTTCAATATCCTTCATTCCCTCTGGTACCTATGCAAACAAGACTTGACTTTACATACAGGTAACCCAAATAATGCAGGACTGCCTTGAAGCTTTCATCTGCCTGAAAATAAACCCACAAAGAATAACTGTAGGGATTCGCCAGTGCATTATACAGCAGAACAGTCTAAAATCCTTCCTCATCTGCCCATTCCTCCAACCTTCAAAACAAAAACAAAGACAGAAACAAAACCTCATTATCTCGCCCCACTTCTTAGCTTACCCCATCTCCACCTCAGATGCTCTCAGTGCCATCCTGCTTCCTCCTTGTCATCACATTTACCATGCTCATGACACTTGCCCCCTCTCTTTAGGTGTAACTCCTGAGAAATACAGCCTAACAAGGATGCCTTCTTCTCTTTGGAAGCAGCCCTCTGGAGTTCTGGGTAATGAAATTCTCTACCTCCTCCGGGAAGCCAACCACAAGAAATCCACCCCACACCCAGCCCTGCCTTGGTGCCCCTTATGCTTCTTCCAAAGGCTGCATGGGAATGACCCTCCAAGTTCATCTTACCGTAGAACAGTATGAAGGTAACAGGGACCTCATCTGTCCTTTGCCTGGCTTACAGGGTAAAATCAGTATTAATCAGAGTTCCCTTTTTGCTGCTGACAGACAAAGTAGATGTGCTCATAACCAAAAACTTCTCACCAAACCCTCAGGGCTTTAAATCTTTTCCAAATAAACTGCAATTTGTAAAGAAACCCCTGAAATGATGTTGTGCAAGGAAGTTAAAGCGGGCACAGAAGGATGGAGTAACATTTCACCATCTGCCCGTGATAATAATACTGCCTCCACCTTGCAAACGTCTAATTGATTGTGTGACAGCAGCACAAAGATCCTGCCACAATCTAACAAACAAAGATTATTTCTAAATTGTACCTTCACATAGGAAGACTGCCAAGGTCGTGCTCAGAAGGACAAATTTTGAGCATATGAACTTTCTAGTGGAGGAATGAGAGGAGTCCTGGGACACAGTTGGGCAAGATTGAACCAACTCGCTTTATTATAGTTGCTTAGAGTAATGTTGAGCTAGGGCCACAAAGAGAGCAGATAGGTACAGAAGGAGTTTAAGACAGTGTTTCCCCCTGGTAGAATGGAAAATGCCTTAAAGCAATATGAATGAACATCTGTCTGGGTCACCTGTGAAGGAAGTCTGTCCTCTGGGCCACTTACTCTCTCAAATGTTGAGCCAGCATACTTTTTTCTGGTAGAGTCACATTATGCATAGTGAGGTAGCAATGTGTGATACAAGTAGATGCCCATGCTAGGGGCTAATGGGGCTTAGACTTCGCTGGGTGCCATGTTTTTCAACAATGGCAGAGCTCAGTCCTGAACTGAAAGGCTTGAGAAGAGTGAACTGGCAGAAAATAGAAGCAGTTTTGATTATACAAATTTCTTTAACTTCCTTTCCTTGCAGAGAGGGCCCAAGCAAACACTCTCGTCCAAGCTAAATAGAAATGTGACTTAGCTTATCGCATCTTGTCCAGGTCCCCATGATCAAACAATTAAGGACCACCATTAAGTAGCTAAATTACAATCTAGCTTTTAAAAATTACTGTATTTTTCCTATAGGTATCATATATTTATATAAATATATTTGCATAAATGTTGAGATTCTTGGAACTGATTAATATTAAAACTGGAAAAAATCATGTTTTCATCTTTTTATCTAAACCAAGTATTAAGGAGCTAAATATCCCTTTATTGGTAACTGATTATAAACAGTTCCACTCTGCTCACAGGGAAACCTATTTTCCAGCATGTATTTATGTAAAATCAATTAGATTTAGACTTTATTTATTTTTATTCTTTAATTTTAAAACATGAGGTAACTTCTTTGTTTTCTCTCCATTTATTATTACTTTTTATTTATAGCAAACGATGTTGGTCTTGCATTCACAGTGGGGGTCCACAATTCTGGTTTTACTGGGGAGGCGGGTACCAGGCATTGAACTCAGGGGCACTCAACCACTGAGCCACATTCCCAGCCCTATTTTGTATTTTATTTAGAGACAGGGTCTCACTGAGTTCCTTAGCACCTTGCTTTTTGCTGAGGCTGGCTTTGAACTCGCAATTTTCCTGCCTCAGCCTCCCAAGCCACTGGGATTAGAGGTATGCACCACTGTGCCCCGCCAGCTATGGCTCCTCCAAAGCATGGATTTAGGTTCAGAGACTTAGCTCTTCCCTGATACTTTGGAGATCCTTCACAATCACTTTGTCAACATATATGGAAAATGTTATCTATGCACAAAAGGTCTGGTTCTCTTTTACTGGAGATTAGCAGAATAAACAAAACAATCAACCAATGGAAAGACCGTTTCAGAATTCCAAAAACTATTGGGTTTTTATCAATAGCAAAAAGGCAGACAATCTTCCCACTTTCCAAGAAGTTTGTTCTTTCTGTTCTTTCCAGTGGTTTTGAGTGGCTCTACAAAACAGTGACCTGATTTAGCAGATAAAAGGCTAAGGTTCCTATATGGAGAGAAGTTTTAGTGTGTTTTGTTTTGTTTTTTAATCTGTGAAACCCCTGCTTATTAGCATTGTACCCTTGAGCAAATGATCCTGAACCTGAATATCTATATTTCACAGATGAGATGATGAACATCAGGCATTCGGCAAAAAGCCTAAGATCAGGCACACATAAGTGCCCAAGAAGAGGTATTATGATTATTGTTGTTGCTGTTATTATTTTGTTTGTTTTGATAAATGTATGCATTGTGAAATGATTACCCAAATCATATATTTATCCCCTCACATAGTTATTTTCATGTGTGTAGTGTGAACATTTCAGGTCTATTGTTTTAGCAACTTCCAAGTATATAACATATTACTATTAACTGTAGTCACCATGCTAAACAAGAGATCTCCCAAATTTATTCCCTCTATGGAAAACTTTGTACCCTTTGACAGCTGTTCTCCATTTCCTGACCCATTCTCAGCCGTTGGAAAATACCATTCTACTCCCTGATTCATAAACTTTACTTTTCCTTTCTTTTAAAATTTTTATTTTATAGCTGGGTGCGGTGGCTCACGCTTATAATCCCAGCACTTAGGGAGGCTGAGACAGGAGAATCGCAAGTTCAAAGCCAGCCTCAGCAATGGCAAGGCACTAAGCAACTCAGTGAGACCCTGTCTCTACATAAAACATAAAAAAATAGGGCTGGGGATGTGGCTCAGTGGTCGAGTGCCCCTGAGTTCAATCCCTGGTACCAAAAATTTTAAAAAAAAAATTTATTTTATTTTTTAAATTATAGTTGTACATATTGATCATGTATAACATGTCTTGAAATATATGTACACTGTTGAACGACTACATTGAGCTAATGAGCATAGGCATAACTTTACATGCTTACTTTTTGTGGCAATACACTTAAAATCTATTTTTTAGCAACTTTCAGGATAACACATAGTTAGTAACCAGAGTCACCATATTGTACAATAGATTTAATTTATTCTTCTCATTTAAAATTTTGTATCCTTGAACCAATACCTCCATAGATGCTGCTCTCATGCCCCTCCTAAACCCAATACTCTGCTTCTATATGTTCAGCTTTTTAAGAGTCCAAGTATTAGTAAGATCATGCAATATGTATTTCTATGCCTGGCTTATTTCACTTAACATACTGTCTTTCAGGTTCATCTGTGTTGACTTAAATAACAGTAATTCCTTATGTTTCAAGGGTAAATAATATTCTCTGTGTGTATATATATATATCACATCTTCTTTGTCTGCTCCTCTGTCAAAAGACGCTTAGGTTGATTCCATATCTTAGCTATTCTGAATAATGTTACAATGAACATGGAAATGTAGATATCTCTGTGACATACTAATTTCATTTCCTTTGTGTATATTGCAGTGGTAGGACTGCTGGATCATATGGTAGATCTATTTTTTATTTTTAAGGAAACTTCATGTTATTTTCCATAATAGCAGTATCAATTTACATACCCATCAACAGTTTGCAAGACTTGCCTTTTCTCCACATCTCACTAACACTCATCTATCTTTTGGTAATAGGTGCAGTGTGATATTTCATTGTGGTTTTAGTTTCTATTTCCTTGATGATTAATGATGTTGAGGATTAATTTTTTTCATATATTTGTTGGTCATCTATGTCTTCTGAGAAATGTCTATTTGACTATTGTCTTAATTATTAATGATGTTCATTAAACCATATAATTATAGTGATTTGTACTATATCGGAAACTTTCTCCTTCTAAAAAAATGTGCTTCTGCCTTAAATAATCATTTGCCTTAATTTTAGGACACACTATTATTATTCATTTATTCAACACTTTTTCAACATATTTCATTAGAATCACTGTTGTGGCACTTGGGAAATAGCTCTGAATATCAGAGCAAATTTCTTGCCCTATAGCTTACATTTAGTTGAAGAGAAACAGTACACACAATAAATGAATGTTAATTACAGTATGTTTGGCAGTGATGAATGCTAGAGAAAAATGTACTATGATCAGGCAAAGGCATTTTTCATTAAGGTAAACAATTTATCTCCTAAGACACCTGAGTTTAGTGTCCCACAATTCATTAAGACCTTTAGATATTATAATCTTTGGGCCTGTGGTCTTCTTGATGTTATCTCAGAAGTGAGGCTCCAAAAAGTGGAAAGGAAAAATAATTCCCTCACCTACTTGCTGAAACCTTAATCCCTCCAAGAGTCAAAGAATAGAACAATGTTTTTCCCCTGTGGCAGCCATTGGTAGGACATCATACTAGACAATATGTATGCCACTCCTTAGCACTATGGTAGTAGATATCAAGTTTTCCTTGTTCCCGTAAGCCCAAAGCCAGCTTCCTGAAACTTCTCAGCAAAGTTCTGCACACAAGCATTCAGTGATTAAAGTTAGTATAAGAGATGTAATCTATTATCATCTTAGAGTTCAAAGTAAAGTTTAAGTGTAACTACAACTAGGAAAGGTATCATGCTGACTTGAAATTACACTTAACCAGTAAGTGCTCCTCTTGCAAGTGCATATTTTATAAGGTATGGAGAATAGCTAAGAAGAAACGCCATAGATATATGCAGAAGGCTCAGAATGCACATAAGAAGGGAGGACAGATTTTACAATCCCACCCACATTCATATCTGAACATGTGTCATAAGCCATTTCTATATACCCTCTGATTTGAAAAAATAACCTCTTTTAGTTATCTTAATCTCACACAGACACATAGCCCATAAATTATAGTGTTGACAAATGGCAGTTCTATTCATTCCAGTGGTTTAAGCCAAATACCCAGAGTCCACCAGCAAATCCTTTCAGTCTCATCTTCAAAAGATTAACAGAATCCAATCATTTCTCACCAACTCCACCACTACCTTTGGATAGAGGACCTGCAATAGCTCCAAACAGTGTCAGCCTCTACCTATGCTCCTGGACTGTCTATCCTCACTCAGGAGCCTCCCCAAATCTAAGCCAGATCACATTCCTTTTCTGGCCAAATACCTCAGTATCATTCCATCTCACCCATAAAAAAGTCTTACAAGGTCCTTCATACCTATGTACATAACTTTGCCTCAGGCCTCTTGTTTCTTCCACCTCTTTGCACTCTTCTCACCTGTCCCCAGGCCTCCATGCTCACCTTCAACAGGCCTGGGGTCATTGTCCCTCAAAACCTTTATATTTGCTGCCGCCTCTGCCTGGGAGGCGTCTCCTCCAAGGAGTTATATGGTTGCTTCCTCACTTCAGTCACATCTTTGATGAGGCCCGCCTAGATCACTCCATCTAAAACAGCACACAAATCAGCCCCTACCTCCACACCTTCTCTCTATATCCTACCTTGATAATTCCTCATGGCACTCATCACTACCTGACCTAATGTTCCTCCTCCCTCCCTTCCTACCTGAGGGCCTGCCTTCCTCCTTCCCTTTCTACCTTTAACTATTGTCTCCCAAAAGAATATGTTGAGACTCAGAAAACAAAGTCCTGAAGTATGGTGCTTTGATATGTGGGGCACTTTGAACTAAAGAAGAACCAAGGTCTCCCTGCCCTTCTGCCCTCCAGCCCCTCACCTCTCCTTCTACTCATAAGCACAGGGAGGGGCTTTCTCTGAATCTTCCTTATCTGACTAAAAGTAGAAAAAACATTCAACAGTTGAATGGGATTTTCAAGAACTCCCTCCCTGGAACCCCATCAACCAGAGAAGATGAATTCCTATCACAGGAAAGGAGACCGGAAGGTTGCTGCCTGCTGGCCCCTGGGAGCCTGTGGCACAACAGATCACCTATTCTCCTGAGGGCTGACACTTGAGAGATTACCAATACAAAACAACCTGTGTTCACCATGGATTTCCTTCTCTCATCCTCCCCCGCTCAACACAACCTGTGGCCACCTCGCCTCAGAAGCTCTAAACTCTATTCCTTTCTATAGTTTAGGACACTATACACACTTAAAGCACTTGGACCTTTTTCAAGTATTATATTTTTCAGTGCTCCCATGTGTATGCATGTTATAAATTTGCCTTTTCTCCTGTCCATCTGTGTTAATTCACTTTATTGTATAGATTCAAATTACTGAATTTTCAGAAGGTAGAAGGAAAGTTACTTTTTCCCGTAAAAATAAAAACTCCCTCCAAATAAGGGCATGACCTATTCTGTTTATTCTTGTTCCTAGATTAGAGTCTGTCCCAGGACAGGCATTCCAACAGCTTTGATAAAAAACTCAATCACCACTGAAACCTGGCACAACGCTGCTGCAGGAAGAAACCTCACATCTTACAAAATACAATTGCTCTGCTTGAGTGGGTTGAGCTCGGTCTCCTGTAACAGTGAGTGATCAAGGTCTAAACACATAATGATAGTGCTAGGGTGATGGAAAGTGAAAGTCCTTTACTCTTGAAGGAAAGCTTGATGTTATCACATGCTGAATTTGCTCAGTGGCATTTAGGTTTTATAGCTATAAAACAGTACTCTTATTTCTTAAATTCTTGCTAGGAAAAAAAACAACAACTTTGATTTGCCAGTCTGAAACTCTCTACTGCCCCTTAACTAAGTCCCTTAAAACAAACATTTTTATATTCAATTTTTGATAACACAAGGTTTATTAAAGTAGAACTATTATGTTACTACAGAATAAGCTATATACACCCAAAGTTTTAGCATGCTGTCAAAAGCTTACCTCATTGAAACTGACAGCTATCCCTAAAGCAGAGGTTATTTTAAGCATATCATTCATTCATTTTAAGCCTCAACACCTTTAATCTTCAAAATGAATGGCTAAAACAGGCTATCTCTAGCATTTGTTCCAAATTATGTATTCAATGAGGCAGGCAACAGAATCCAGTGGAAAAGGCTTGGAATTTGGAGTTTGAGATCTGTCTCAGTCACTTATCAGCCATAATGAACCTCAATTTTTTTTCATTTATAAAACATTTATAACTGGAAACACCTACATTGCCTAAATCACCTTTTAGAATCTTACAGCATATATCTGGGGGTTACTCAAGACAAGACAGTGCAGACAGAGAGCTTATCAATTTGGTTTACCAATTGGAATAGAATGTGTGACACCTTGCAAGCACTTATGTACATTTGTTGAAAAAGGGAAGAGTATATAAATAGAAATACATGCCAGAGCAACCAGACAGATGAAGGAAATTAAAGGGATACAAATAGGGAAAGAAGAACTCAAACTATCATTATTTCCAGAC